>JANRMT010062809.1:1928415-1947055 GCA_026402145.1 Polypterus bichir lapradei | reverse complement strand
TCTCATTAAACTTGTATCCCGCATTACCCGTGGGCACGAAAAGCACCAGCGGCAGCCTGTCTATTAAGTTAATTTAAAGTTTAGGTTTATACCTCGCTTTGTTTCCGAAGTAGCTGTACTGATGAATATGGTATTATATGTCACTCGCTCGCTTCTTATTGTTTCGCTGCCTTCTCAATTAGGAACGCGCTTCATTCCGACTCTTAACATTTTTGTAGCTGTGATGTGTGCATCAGTGTAATCGATGTACCAGGAAATCATGCATTGACAAAAGTTCCCCTTTGCTTGGAATTGAAAGTGTGATTAAATGTGTTATTTTTTGTTATGGAGTACATGCATCGAAGCTTCTCAGCTGTGCTTGTGCTAAGAAAAGGAAAGATTTTAAAAATAAGGTAACATGATTCTGCGTTAACCGCATATTTTTTCATACGTCTCAACGCAAGGAGATGCGAGGTTAAAATGAACCGAGAAGCGCGTGTACATACTCAGTACATCCCCTCTCGGGAATCGAACCTCAGATGTAGGCGATAGAGGCGAAGCCTCTACAATTGCGCCACGGTGTGTGGCTTATCTATTTGAGAGTATGTAGATTGGGGTATATATATATATATTCGCAGCGGAGACGTAGTGTGTTAAAGAAGCTATGAAAAAGAAAAGGGAACATTTTAAAAATAACGTAACATGATTGTCAATATACAGTAATTGTGTTGTGAGTGTTATTGAGTGTTGCTGTGATCAAGGATTCGATTATAATTATTTGTTTCAATCAGGGTCGTATTTGTACGATGTGTTGTGTTCAAGTTACATTCTGTGTTTGTCAATCGTTGTAAAGATGACAGGTTTCATTCATCGATTCGTTTCTTACTGCATCAATAAACAGCTCGTCTTCTTCTTTATCTGAGACCTGACACACTGCATGCACGGGTTTTTTTTTTACACTGTCTTCCTTTAGCGGGACATTCACTTTTTGCACCGTGTGCTTTGTTTCCGCAGTAGCTGCACTTATGAATACGCTTGTATGTATCAGACGCTTCATATTTTTTTGCTGCCTTTTCAATTGTGTAATTCGGTTTTTGTTCAGTGCTCTTTGGAACCGTTGCTTTTTGTCTGTGCACTGCGTCAGTTCACGTGAGCCACTTCGAAGTTTCCCAGCTGTGCTGGTGCCATGTCGTGCTATGTCCATGGCTGTATCTAATGTTACCTAAGTCCCGGCACTTAAAACTTTCTCTCGCAGTTTCGCTGAGTTTGTGCCAAACACCACCCTGACCATCTCATCTTCCTCTGCATAAGCACAGTCCTTCACCCGTGAATATTTAGTGGCAGTGTTTCTAATCTGGCCTTATATGGGCAGGCACTAAATTACAAACGCCAGCGGCAGCCTGTCTATGAACTTAATTTAAAGTTTAGGTTTACATCGTGCTTTGTTTCCGAAGTAGCAGAACTCATGAATATGATTGTATATGTCACTCGCTCGCTTCTTATTGTTTCGCTGCCTTCTCAATTATATAATGCATGTTTTCTTCAGCGCTTTTTGGGGCTCTTCCTGGTTTTCTACGTACTGCGTGATTACGTGGGAGGTGTGATGATGTCACACGAAACTCCGCCCCCACGGCTTTCAAGCTCATCTCCATTACAGTAAATGGAGAAAAACAGCTTCCAGTTATGACGCATAGAATTTCGAAATGAAACCTGCCCAACTTTTGTAAGGAAGCTGTAAGGAATGAACCTGCCAAATTTCAGCCTTCCACCCACACGGGAAGTTGGAGAATTAGTGATGAGTGAGTGAGTGAGTGAGGGAGGGAGGGAGGGAGGGAGGGCTTTGCCTTTTATTAGTATAGATCACCTAGCACTGGAAGCACTAGTAACTTATAATTTTCTCTTGAAATGGTTTTGTATGAAAGGCCCACGTCAACACCCGTTTGGAAGTTATTGAGATCACTCGTTCTGCCCATGTATACCTAATAAACTGATAACTCAGTGTATACTATAATATTTTCTAAGCCTTTCTGACCAGTTCAAGCTCTCATCTGTTAGTCTTGATCCAGTGCAGTAGGTAATCATTTATTAAACTCAATGCCAATTTTAGGGCTAGGATAACGTTTTGTGCCAGGAATTTCGTCACTATACTACCTGCTGATGATCCATGTGGTACTGTACCACTATTCATACTCAAAGGACCAGAAACACGGGAGTTCAGGAATATGTGCCTTTGCCAGAATAATTACTCTTGCATTCCATATGCCCATTTTAGTTTATTAGCTTTATATTCTTTGCATTGTTTAAGACTTTAACATTAGCTTAACACGTTTTAACTTTCAGACCTTTGACTCCTCATTTTTTATTCCTCCGGTCATGTCTTCAAATGCTTCTTTTACACATTGTTTCAGGTCTCAGTTGACTTTATCATTTTTGTTATTCTAACTATGTTTCTTATGTCTAGTTGCTGTTGACCTCACTTCACAAAGTGCACCCTTTGTTAGTTTTGCCTGCTGCTTTTTGACCTCTCATGCTTTAATGGGATCTTAGCCAGTTCGTTATTTCTGAAGTGAATATCTTTAATATTTTGGGTTTTATGGAGCATGTGCCAAAGTGTTCCTGTAAGTTTTGCCATCTTTAATGTTTATACTTAATTCTAGAGCTTTCCCATTCTGGACAATGACATAAACTTAAAATTGCATCTCAGTTTTTTTATTTCATTTTATTTTATTGTGGGTTTTAGATTCTAAATGTAAGCTATCTAAATAAATACTCATAAATCTGTCTTGGAGAAATTAGAAGAAAAATATGCTAATGTTTTGCAATGAAAATAACAATATTACATATTTACAACAGGATATGTTTATATATTACTAGCTGTGTAAGCCTGTGCTGTAAAAAGCCCCCCAGGGTCCTAGAAACTATTGAATTCATCAGAAAAAAATTGAAATGTAGAGATGTCAGGTAATTGAAGGAACTACTCTGGGCATCTCTCTCCTAGGTGGATTAGTTTTGCCGACGTGCTGTCATCGCTTCTGCAAAAGTAAAAGAGATACCGTTTTGCCGATGTTAGTTGCTAAGAGACTTTGTCTTTTTTCAGAGGTTTCGTTTTGCTGACATGCTGGCCTTGCTTGTGTTATTAGCGACTAAGCAAGTTTTTTGTTTCCTCGGAGGTGGACTCCTGACCCCGACTCCACCTCTCACTTCTGTTCCAGACAGACAGACAGACAGACAGACACACTTCCACGTGTAGATGTTTATATATAAGATTTTAGCAGTCTGTACTATACTTTTTAAAGTTCTACTCCTATAACAGGCTTTATCTAAGTTCTTAAAAAATACTTTTACATTGCAAATTGGACACATGATAGCGATTAGGTTAGCACTTGAGTTACAATGCATTTGAAAAGGGCAAAGACACCATGCCCACATTTGCTAAAGCGCGACTTACAAAAGTAACAAGTATTCCAGCTCTAAACATTTGTATTTAAAGCCCCCTGATTTGATATTCTCAAAATGTCCAGTAACTGAAAAACTTCATTTTACAACAGTGCATGCAGTGTGTTACTTCTGGTGAGCATTACACTGAGAGTGCATGTTTTGGCTTCAGTGTTGCATGTGTTAGAAGTAACTAGCAAATGCATAATCTCTAACCTTCTACAATATGACATTTTCATGCATGGAAAATTTCTCTTGTCCAGTATCCCAAATACGTTCTTCTCTCTGTACATCTCCCCATTGTTTTATAGTGCCTTTCCTTTGTAAGATCTTCATTTTATCTCTTTGCTCACCTCAAATTAGCTTAAAAAATTAAATATTCAGCAGGATGTAACAGTAGTCATTTAGATCCTGTGTAATAATGCACTTTAAAGGCTTTCAACATTTTCAAACCATTTTTATCAACTACTAATTGCTTAAAGATGTTTGCTATAAATGTTATTGGTGACTATGACTTTAGATTATTTTTATAGCCGGTAAATAATGGGTTGATGGATTCATCTGCTGTTGTGAGGGAGTTTAAGGAATGCCATGCAGTGAATTTTTTACAAAAATGCAAAGAGATAAACACCAAAGCTTTTAATGCACAGCTACTACCTGTACTTTCTTTAAAGAGTACATACTGAATCTGCTCAGTCTGTTTGCTTTACACTCTTCCTTTTTTTCCTTGATTTACCCCTGTGCTCCATTTTTCCTTGATTTACCCCTGTGCTCCACAGTTTAAAATTACAAACCAAACAATTAAAGACTTGATTAAAGTGCACATTAAAGTTCACATTGCAGACTTTAATTTAAGGGTATTTGCATATATTTCGGTCACACAATGTTGAAAGTACAGCACTTTTAATACATGGTATGCCCCTTTTCAGGGCACCATAATCTTTAGGGCATAATAATGGCAGGTCTATTAACGCAGTCATATTTAGTACTTTTTTGCATATCCTTTGCATGTAATGACTGCTAGAAGTTTGCAGATGTCTCTGGTGATGCTCTGCCAAGCCTCTAATGCTGCAATCTTCAGTTTTTGCTTCTTTTGGGGGCTTGTCCCCTTTCTCCTCAGCATATGGAAGGCATGCTCAATTGGATTTAAGTCAGGTGACTGGCTTTGCTGTTCAACACTCTTCCATTGTTTATCTTTTAAAAAAATCTCCTGTATTACCTTAACAGTATTTTTGGGATCATTATCTTTTGTAGGATAATTTGCTGTCCAATGCACTTAGAGGCATTTACTTGAACTTCAGCAGATAAGATGTTTCTATACACCTCAGAATTTATTTTGCAACTGTCGTCAGCAGTTCCATCATTAATTAGGATAAGTGTGCCAGTACCTGTCTGTGGCAGCCATACATGCCCAAGTCATAACACCCACAGCATCATGTTTAATAGATGAAGTGGTATGGTTTTGATCTTGGGCAGTTCCCTTTCCTCTTTACACTTTGCTCTTGCTATCACTCTTTAATGCAGGTTATTCTTTGTCTCGTATGTCCACAAGACCTTCTTACAGAATTCTGCAGTCTCTTTTAAGTCATTTTTCGCAAACTATAATCTGGTTATCCTGTTTTTTGCAGCTAACTAGTGGTTTGCATCTTGCAGCGTGGCTTCTGTATTTCTGTTCATGGAGTCTACTGCAGATACGAGTAGTCGTCTCTGACACATCCACATCTGTCTCCTGGTGACTGTTTCTGATCTTTCAGACAATTGTTTGGGGCTTATTCTTTACCATAGTGAGGGTTCTTCTGTCATCAGCAGTGAAGGTCTTCCTTGGCATGCTAGTTCCTTTGTGATTACTGAGCTCACCAGAGTGTTTTTCTTCTTAATGATATTCCAGACAGTTGATTTAGGTAATCGTAAGATTTTACCAATGTCTCTAATGGTTTTATTCTTGTTTTTTAGTCTGTAATGGTTTGATTTTCATTGGCATAGCTCTTGCCCCTCGTGTTGAAAAATGACAACTACAGACTCCAGAGGTTGGAAGCAAGCCGAGGTATCTTATGAAGCAATGAAACACATCTGAGTAACCACAAATACCTGGGACGCCAATTGGCTCAAACATTATGGTGCCCTGAAATGGGAGGCCATGTAGAAAGAGTGTTGTCATTTCTACATGGTGTGACCAAAATGTACACAAAAACCTTTAAACTAAAGTGTGCAATGTGCACTTTAATCATGTCTGAGTTGTTTTATTTGTAAGTTTGAACTGTGGAGCAGAGGGGTAATTCAAGGAAAAATGTGTTTTGTCCTAAACATTATGGTTGGCACAGTATTTGCATTATATCTAAACAACAATATAATTGTACCTTTGAGAAAACTGTTGAAAATGTAGATTTTTTTTTTTGCCCTATGGCGATAAAATAGGTTGTGACAAAATTAAATATTAACAATATCAAGTGAAAATACAAAATAAAAAAATTTAAAACTGTGCTGTTGAAATTCTTGATTTTGAAATTTATATTGTAGGTTATATTGTAGTGTAATTTTGCCTCAGCTTTTATTTTGAATGGTCATTCAAAATAAAAATTTCTCAACTATGGTAAATAAGTTAATCAAACAGGGTTGTGTGTAAAATTAACTGTTTCCACATTATATTTCCTATCTTGTTAAGAAGACTTTTAGCAATGCACTCTTAATCATCTTTTCATTTTTTTTTCAATTTAATCCTTCAAAGAGAGCATTCCGCTTGCAAACTTGAACACATTAAAGTTGGTCTGGATCTGTCAAGAATCTGAAAGATAATGATGTCAGTATTCATTTTTATTTATTACTTAGGATTTTCAGATATTTTACAAATATTGACATGCCATTTTGCCACTGCAGTATGATTCCAGTTGTCCCACGCCATGATTCTGAACTCCCATGGCGGTAATGTTTTTATTTATTCTTTGCTTCTCTTTATGCTGCATTTTACTGCACAGCTAGTGGCAGGTGGAAGTTACAAAAATGAAAAGAGATACATTTTATGCACATAGTATAAAATACTGACAACAGAACTGTGACATTTGGGAAGGAATCATTCTTTTTGAAAAGTTTTTGGTGGATAATTACAGTTTCCATGGTCATGCCACTAAATTTGATTAAAAATCTGTATGCTATGACAAAGGGACAACAATACTCCATGAGACCAAGCCAGTAAGGGTCTCATATCCATAATTGGATCATCCACTTGACCAGCATCCATATCCAAAGTTATAAGCACCAGAAACACATCACAATCTTTCCCTGAGGTATCTGTTTTTTCATTCACATTACCTCCTGCCAGTCATATTTTTGCTCTGCTGACCACTTAACTCGGAGAGTGGGCTTTAAACTCCACTAAGGCAGTGTTTACACTATTAGGTCTTGACACACAAATCAGAATGGGTGAAGACGTTACACTATTAGATCTTGACACACAAATCAGAATGGGTGAAGACGTTAGATCTTATATTTGTGGTGTTTACACTGCACAGTCAAGATGTTACCTGAGTGTTTACAGATGCATTTGGTTTATGTGGAATATCACCTACATTGTGATACTGCATTGCAAGTGAGGCATAAACATTTATTCACCTGTGTTGTTTCTTGTTTTGCCTATGCTGTTCAGTTCTCTACATTACAGAAACAGTGTTTGCTTTCTAAATGTGGAGAGTTGGCGCAGAAGTGCTATGGTATTTCAAAAGATGAGACAACAGAGTGAAAAAGGTTTGAGGCAGCCTCCTGTATAATTGATCCTGGTTGCAAAATGATTGATTTTGCATTCAAGTATGTACAGATTGGATTCCAAAACAGAACTGATTGGTGAGGTTGAGATGCTGGGTTTTTAAATTGCGGCAGAAGAAGTGAGGTAATTATGACCTTATTGGAAGTGGTGTCATTGAGCTTGTGACCAGAAGTCATTGAGCTCATGACCGGAAGTGACACCATTGGGCTTGTGACCGAAAGTAATGTCATTGGGCTCGTGACTGGAAGGCACATCATTGTGCTCATGACCAGAAGGGACGTAATGGAGGCCAGGCAGAATTTTCCGTAACGGGTCTGCACTGGGGGGCTACATGGTGGCGCACTGGTAACCTTGCTGCCTCGCGGTTAGGAGCCCCGGGTTCGCTTCCCGGTCCTCCCTGCATGGAGTTTGCATGTTCTCCCCATGTCTGCATGGGTTTCTAACAGGTACTCCAGTTTCCTCCCACAGTCCAAAAAACATGCAGGTTAAGTGCATTGGCAATTCTAAATTGTCCCTAGTGTGTGCTTGATATGTGTGTCTGTGCCCTGGGGTTTGTTTCCTGCCTTGTGCCCTGTGTTGGCTGGGATTGGCTCCAGCAGACCCCCGTGACCCTGTAGTTAGGATATAGCGGGTTGGATAATGGATGGATGAATGGGTCTGCACTGGAAAGAGAAAAAGGATTAGCTCACCTCGCCTCCCCCTGGTCTGGTGTGGAACTACCTTCCTTCAAGCCCTTTACCTGCCTCCCATGCGCATGTGTGTGACAGGTATTATTTTACACTTTAGCATGTTCTGCTGTAATTTTACTTCATCTCCTTTCAGAGGAGAACTGATTGTCTTAATGTGTTGCGTAATGCTTGAAAATCTAAGATCTTTGAATAAAATTCAGGTCGGATATGGGTGTTCAGAACTGAGTCAGAATTAAGTACCCCAGACAAAAGCCACCTGTATCTGAACTCAAAAAATTGTATATCAGGTGGGGTTGTTTTTTTACACCCAAAATCTAAGTGGTGTTATATATATGTACAAAATTTCACCTCTGGTCACATCAGAGTGGTAGTGGAAATGTGACCAAAGACAGCAATCTCTACATGATCTTCTGGTTTCTCTGAAAGTCTGGGCCCTATCTGAACTGAGCTTACTCTTTTAGGTGCAGGCATCTCAGCCCTTCCATTTGTTAATAAAGGGCCAGATAATCTGATTAGCTCCTAGGCTGCCTGTTCTCTATATTGTGCAACAGTGTCCACTCTTTTGGAAAACCTTGGCTAGTATCTATGGGTGTATTGGTGTTCTTCAATTCTGCCAGTCCTGTCATGACTGTTTACTTCATTTGGGGCCTGTGGAGTATACAATTATAGGATATCTTTTAATCAAATAGGACATGTTGTCCCCTGGCAGCTCCATTTACCTACAATGTGCCTAGGTGAAGCACTTGCCATCAGTATTTATTTACTTGTGTATTTTATTTAAAAGTAGAGAGCAAACTGGGCCTACCTGCTTTCATCTGTCACCTCTGCCTGTGGAGAAAACTGTTAAAGATTCAGCTTTTAAGCAATTGTTAATCAGTTATGTAGAAAGTATAAAAAATGTGCCTTTTTAGAACAGGCATAGGTTGTGATGATAGTTTATTTTATACATGTCAAGTGAATTCGTAAAGGACAAGGCACATCATAGTGGGTCTTTTAAAACCATAACTCGCCCGTTGCGAGAGATGGACGTCTGAAGCGGAGCTCCGCTAGCAGCGGTGTTATTTTTCATATTATCTGCCTTTTATCCTGAGATATCCTGTATTTATCCAACCTGAGGGGCACTGCTACAGTATATGCAAGCATATATAAACATGGCCAACAAGAAAGGGGGTCCGAAAGATCCGAAAACTAAAGCTACATCCAAGCTAAGGTCGGCAAGCCCTAGTTCAAGATATGGCCTTTCAGAGACTGACCTGGATCAGATGGGTGAAAGCCCAGATTCCTCGGGACCACGGTCCGTCACATCGTCTCCGGCTGAGAGCGAAATGTGGAGCGAATATACGAGCGTGAGTGAAGTAGGTCTCGATAGCTCGCTGATTGGAGAAGATCACCTGAAACTGGAAAAGGCCTTGCAGTCCGCGGTTTCAATTACTCTACGCGAGCCGGGAACATCGGGGACACCGGCTACAATAGAACCTGCCGCCTCACCTACGGTGCAAGAAAGCAGAATTGATCTGTCTAAAATGAAGGTGATGTTCGCTGAGTTCATGCGAGAGATAAAGAAAAGCGAGAAGGCAAATGAGAAGGCAAGGGAAAAGGCTAATGAGAAGCTGCGACAGGAGCTGCGACAGATGCGGCATCAGGATAATAAAGTCTTTAAAGATATGTTGGATAAAATTGAAGAGCACATTCAGGAAACCTCGGTTAAACTGAGCAAGCTTGCTGATCAACTGGAGGATGTCAATGAGACATTCACGACTAGGATTGAAACAGCCGAAAATCTAGCTTCCAGTGCTGAAGAAAAAGCAACAACTGTCAGCTCCGAATACAAAAAACTTGGAGACAGACTGGCTGCTTTGGAAGATGGAAGCAGAAGGAATAATGTCAGAATTGAAGGTCTGCCTGAGAATCGAGAAAGTCCAAACCCTGTGAAATTCGCAGCTGAACTATTTTCTAAAATAATTGGAGAGGACTATAAAGCAGATTCTGAGATAGCAGCGGCTTATCGCGTACGTGGATCAAACACCGTTAGACCTAGATCTTTTAATTATTCGCTTTGAAAGACTATCATTTAAGCCTGAGGTGATGGCACTCCTCAGACACAAGCAAGAGATTATATATGAAAATAACCACATTCGTTTCTTCCCTGATTTCTCTCCAGCAACAGCTACTAAACGCGCAGCCTTCTACAACATTAAACAGCGGTTACGGCAAGCCAATATCAAATACAGCCTCTTATATCCTGCCAAAGTGGAATTGCAGGGTCAATTCTATGTCTTCGCTAGCAAGGAAGAAGCAGAAAAGGAATTAAAAAAGCTGATCCCGGGACTATTCTGATACATAATAGTGAGTCACTATTATGAGTCACAGTGGCCGTTAATAATATGGCAAGGATTAATAACCTACTGTCTGATCTATTTGTTTAAAATATGGGTTTTTATTATTTAGGATATTATATATCCTCATTATTACTCATTATTACTCGGACACTATCTGTTTATGTTTCAATTACAGCTATAGACGTTTATGCTTAATTACTTTTTTTTTTTTATCTAATTATTTTCTCTCAACCCTAAACGAGACTGTTCAACATCATACCCTTGGTTTATTGTTATTGCTATTATTGCATTAAGACTTATTATGCTTATTCTGGAACACTTTCTAACACCATTCCCCGGGTTTATTATCCGGGTGTATTATCTTAATACACTAAGATTGCTGAAGACTATATATATTCTAAGTTCACAGCTTGGTAATGATTAAATTTTATGCATATAGTATTTAGATTATATTGGTAATAGATATCTCTATTTTTTAATCCTAAAACGCCGCTGCGTGAGGGCTTGTTTTGCTTTGGACGTGCTCTGTCTCTGAGTATGTTAGAGGACCGGGACTGTGTGAAGTGGGTTCTAGCCTCAAATGGGGAGGCAAAAAGGGAGGGTGGGGGGTTAAGGGGGGGAGAGAAAGAGAGTAGGCTATATATATACCTAATCTATCATTTTAATCTTTATAATTATAACTACCAACGTAATAATAGGCTGCATGGAAATAACTCATGGGGAAATAGGAAATTAAGGCCGAAGCTGTCTCACTTCCAGTTTAGACTATAAAATGACATCAAAAACTCAGAATCAATGTCTCCACGATGGGACAGTTAACTTCGTGAGCTGGAATATTAAAGGCCTGAATCAAAAATTAAAGAGAAAGAAAGTACTCTCTCACCTAACAGGTCTAAACGCTAAAATAGTATTTTTACAGGAGACCCACTTACTAAGCAAGGATCAGTTCCGGCTGCAAAAAGACTGGACTGGCCAAATATTCCATTCTAGTTTTACAAAGAAAACTAGAGGTGTGGGAATTCTCATACATAGTACAGTCTCATTTGTAGCATCAGATGTAGTATTGGATCCTGAAGGGAGATATGTGATGGTCATGGGAGACTTAGCTAACTGTAAAATGATTTTGATAAATGCTTATGCACCTAATGTTGATGATAAGGAATTTATACAAAATTTATTTGCATCCATTCCCACTCTGAACACTCCAAATTATAATGGCTGGGGACTTTAATTGTGTTTAAAATCCACTCTTAGATAGAACTTTTATCACAGGGGGAACGACGTCTAACACTGCAAAGATAATTACAAAGTGTATAACTGATCACAACTTCAGACCCCTGGAGGTTTTTAAACCCAAACTCAAGAATATATTCTTTCTGCTCACCAGTACATCATTGCTACTCAAGGATTGATCATTTCTTTATAGATAATAACTTCTTGCCTATGATTAAATCTTGCAAATACAATGCTATTGTTATTTCTGACCATGCACCTCTGATCTTGGAGCTAAAGTTACTATGCCCCACACACTCACCTCGCAGATGGAGTCTCAACCCGCTTCTATTAGCAGACGAGAATTGTACAGAATTTATATCCAAACAAATCAGTTTCTTCCTAGAGACAAATACATCCTCAGAGATATCTGCAGGAATACTCTGGGAAACTCTTAAGGCCTTCTTAAGTGGACAGATTATCTCATATCTTTCCCACAGAAATAAATTAGAAACCAAGAAAGTAGCAGAGATAAAAAACGAAATTACTAGAATAGATGAAGAACATGCCAGACTACCAAGCGAGGCTCTACATAGGAAAAGGCAGACTCTGCATTCAGAACTAAACCTCTTGACAACTAAAGAAACTGAACAACTAATTTATAAATCCAGGCATCATTACTATGAACATGGAGAGAAAGCTAAGAAGCTATTAGCTCAACAAATCCACAAGCAAGAAGTCCGTAACGCAATCCCAGTAATCACCAACATGAACAGAGACAAAATCATCGACCACAAAAATATAATGCACACATTCAGAGACTACTATAAATCCTTATATACTACTGAGTTTAAAGAAGACAATACACAATCTAATGCATTTCTGGATACATTACAGATACCACAAATAGACACTTTTAGTGCGGAGGAACTCGATAAACCTCTGGCGTTATCAGAATTACTAGATGCTATAAAGTCACTTCAAGGCGGGAAAGCAGCAGGCTCTGATGGCTAATCTGCAGAATTTTATAAGAAATTCTCCGCTCAGCTAGCTCCCCTCCTATTTGCAACATTTACAGAAGCTAGAGACAATCAAACTCTTCCTCAAACTTTTCGCCAAGCACTAATCACCGTTTTTCCAAAACAAAATAAGGACTTATTACAATGTGCATCATATAGACCAATTTCACTTCTGAATAATGACGTTAAAATACTCTCAAAAATCATAGCTAGAAGGATGGAGAAAGTGCTCCCCTCGGTAATATCACAAGATCAAACTGGATTTATCAAGGGCTGACACTTATCTTCAAATCTTCAACACCTGTTTAATGTAATATACCTATCAACTAAATCAAACACCCCAGAAATATTATTATCACTGGATGCAGAAAAAGCATTTGACATGATTGAATGGAAATACCTCTTTACTACATTGGAGAAATTTGGGTTTGGCCAGAACATTTGTGCATGGATCAAATTACTGTATACCAATCCAGAAGCTTCAGTTTTTATCAACAACATTTGTTCAGACTACTTTAAACTAAAACGTGATGCTAGACAAGGATGCCCCTTGTCACCGCTACTGTTTGCAATCGCCATTGAACCACTGGCAATACACTGTCGAAATACTGATCAGATAAAGGGGATTATCAGAGAAGGACTGGAACAGAAAATTTCACTATATGCAGATGATATGGTACTGTATATATCAGACCTACAAAATTCTGTGCCTGCAGTCCTAACAGCACTCACAGAATTTCAAAGGATCTCTGGTCTCAGAATTAATCTGAATAAAAGTGTACTCTTTCCAGTGAATTCTCAAGCATACAATATTAGATTAGATACCCTACCTTTTGTCATTGCAGAACAGTTTAAATACCTAGGGGTAAACATCACAAGTAAACATAAAGCTCTTTGTCAACAAAATATCGCCATCTGCATGGAAAAAATTAAGCAAGACTTGCATAGATGGTCAACCCTTCATCTCACTCTAGCTGGAAGAATTAACACTGTTAAGATGAATATTCTTCCTAAGCTCCTTCTTTTATTTCAAAACATCCCAATATACATCAATAAATAATTTTTAAGCAATCAGATTCAATAATAACCTCATTTATTTGGAACTCAAAACATCCACATATCCAAAGAGCGACCCTACAAAGACAAAAGGCAGAAGGTGGCATGGCTCTACCTAACTTCCAGTTTTACTACTGGGCAGCAAATATACAAGCGATAAAAACCTGGACACAAATAGAAGAACATACACAGGCTTGGTCCGCAACAGAAGTAAAATCCTGCAGTACTTCTTTATATTCCGTGCTCTGTGCCCCAATAAACACAAGTTATCGGCAATATACTAATAACCCAATTGTGCTTCACTCACTTAGAATATGGAACCAATGTAGAAAGCATTTTAAGACGGAGAAGCTTTTATCTGTGGCACCTCTACAAGAGAACCACCTCTTTCAACCTTCGCGAACATATGCAGTTTTTAATATCTGGAAAACATTTGGGATTAACTTGCTTAGAGATCTTTAAATATAGACAACGTCTTTGCATCCTATGAACAATTACATTCCAAATTTAACATTCCAGCTACACATTTCTTTCACTATCTTCAAATTAGGAGCTTTATTAAACAGAACCTTCCCGATTTTCCTCATCTTGCACCCTCATCCATGCTGGAAAAAATATTGCTCAATCTGAAGGACTCAGACACCATCTCTGCAATATATAAAATCATTTTACAGTCCCTCCCTTTCAAAGATCCAAGAGGACACTGGGAAAAATATCTTTCAATTAATATATCAGAAAAGGAGTGGAAAGTAGCAATGCAGAGAATTCACTCGAGCTCCATATGCGCAAATCGTACAATTATTCAACTCAGAATTATATATCGAGCACATCTGTCTCGTCTAAAACTCTCCAAAATGTTTCCAGGGCAAGAGCCAACCTGCGAACGCTGCAATCAAGTCCTAGGCTCACTGGGTCACATGTTCTTGGCCTGCACCAAATTAACATCATTCTGGACCAAAATTTTTAATTACCTTTCAGACAGCCTTGGTGTCACAATCCATCTTTTAAGTCAGTGGGAAACCGATGTTTTATACTATTTGAAATTGGAAAAAATCAAATGCTCAGTTAGAGGATCTGTACAGACTTTTTTCAAAACATGGCAGGATCTAATCAGTAATATTTTAAAATAAGCTCTTAAAGCACAGAGGAAGCAATTATTTCTGTATTTCTTTGTCTTCTGCATTCATCTCTATTGGCTTATCAAACTTATTAATTTAGGTATGTTTACAAGCCTTCAATTTTACGCCGTTTGCCTTGCTCTCTCTCTTAGGGATGGGGGTCGATTTGTTCTTAATTTTACTTCTTGTAAAAATTGATTGATTTGTATGGAATGATTGCAATAAAATTAATAAAATTTAAAAAAAAAACAAAGCATAACTGCTATTTCAAAGAAGACAAAGGTTCCGCGTTAAGGCAGTTATGCTTAATAACTGTAGCGTCGCAGAATGTTGCCATGTTTCATGTTGACTAGTGCATGCTGCTGAAAATTTCACTCTACTCTGTACACATGACAACACTAACCCCATACACTCTAAAAAACTCTAAAGTTGTTCATGAAGATGTTAACAAAATTCATGAATAAGTGAACTTCAGAGTTCTTTTTTGTTATCAGTTCTATTCATGTGATGAGTCATGTGCTAGTGTTTAATGAAGCTGTTTCTTATCTTAGTCACAGTGATATTATACTTTGAAGTTCTTAAGTATTTGAATATGCAGCCCAGTTTATAACTTTTCTGGACAGGATAACGACTTACAAATGTCTGAATATTTGCAAGGGAAAGTTGGTGATATTGGTTATCAGACAGAGCACTAAAAATGACAAAACAATTTAAAAATGATCTGTCTATCAGAACTATCTGATTTGTATTTGCTTAATATATAAGATAACAATGAGCTACTTTAGGTTTATTGTTCTGTTTTAACTTTTAATCAATGGATTTTTTTTTTGGTTTTTACAAGATATAAAAGTGTCAGACAGCCTCAAATAAAAGGTGAAATGCAAAGTTTAACATGATTAAGGAGAAAAAACTTCACGTATCCACCTTTTTAGATTATGAAAGTAAAAGGTACATTTAGAGTAAGATCACCGTTTTTGTGTGGTCCCATTGGTTTTCTACTGTAAGCCGGTGGATTCTTGCAAACTGGAAAGCTAAAAAATTTTTGTCCTTTTAATGAATCTGAAGCCTTTACACTATTGCCCGTGCTCTTTACATATTAAAAAGCTGATTGTGGAAGCCAAACCTAATCTGCATTAGGAACAAACAAACAATGTACAGTAAGTTACAGAGTTAGCAGCTTTTTACTTTATGTGGGCATTTTTCCAGCACAAAAATGAAAAAGAAGAATTGTTAAGTGATGCCATGATACTCTGTTTTTGGTGGATAGACCTAAAATACTGAGTTGGGCACAATTCGCTAGGAAAACATGCATCCATTCATCCATGCTTTTATTTTCCATCCATCCATCCATCCATCCATATTTGGATCTTGATTTCTGTATAATCCACATGTGTGGGGCTAAATTTGCTTATACTACATATAATGAAAGCTAACATTTCCATTGATGAAGTGCATCCTCAAGAGGAAACCCCACTACTTTACATACTCCTTGATGTTTTTTGGGTATTTCTCTGTGGACTGAGGTACTATGATGCTGTGGTAGGCACTGCCTATTTGTCACCCTAAAATTGGATAAACATGTTCAGAAAATGCATTGACTCTCATTGCTTACTAAATGTTTTTATTGATTTTAAACCCATTTTATCCAGTATTGTGTCACAGTGATCAAAGTTTATCACAGCAGCATAGCCAGTTAAGATTTGCTAATTAATTTAACATGCACATTTTTTCGAATGTGCTAGAAGAACAGGAGTACTTGGAGAAAATCTGAATATGGGAAAAACATTTTATTCCACAGGGACAGAGACCTGTTTGATTCAAAGCTAGCCGCTGTGAAGCTGTAAGGCAGCAGTGTTAATCATTGCACCAGCATGCCACCATAATCTACTGCAGATATGCAGAATTTTGCATACTCTCACTGCTGTGGGCCATTTTTATTTTCTCCTCCTCCTCTCTAACAATTCCGCATTTATGCACAAGCATAGTAAAGAATAATAGGAATATTGAAATCTGTTTTAGAGTAGAAATTGCCTCAAAAGAACTAAAGGAATCTCTTTAGAAAACTAAGTTGCCATAGTGGCAACACTTGATCCCAGCACACTGTTGTCCTCTGTTCATTTCTAGGACTCAGTACCTGGTACAGTAAGCCCTGCCACACTCAACTCTGTAGCAGATCCAGAGCACTGAAACGAAAACGAACAGCACAGAGATACCACAGATACTAAGGGAATGATGTCAGAAAAACAAATGTTTGTGTATTTATTTTGCTCTATCTTCCATCTGTCTTTTCATTTTAATGTTCTTCATCACATCCAAGTCAGTTTTGTCTTCTTGAGCATCAAAGGGAGTTGAAGCCAGTTGGGACACAAGAAAGCAAACGATAATTCAATAGGAAGTAATTACGTATAAGGCACTTCACCAATAATGGCAAAATGCCTGGCCATCTTTTTCTTATTTTATAAATAAAATTCTGTTGGTTATGCTTCACCTTAATCACCACTTCCATGAAACATGGGTTATGTCAAATTGCTTGTGAATACTCTAAAACAAAATAGTGAAGGCAGCAGCTCAGAGCACTTTATTTGCTTTTAAATTCTTTTATTGTCCATATAGTTTCCCACTATGTGATAATTTTAAATAATAGTAATAATAATACCAGTCATGCTTCATAAAACAGGTTTGTTTATCTGGTCATTCCCATGTGTACAGAGTGCAATGAAAGTCTCACTTGCATGTATTTAATCAACAGGTTAAATGTGGCTACTCTTCAGTACCATAATTAGAGAATATAATAAAAACCTCATCTCAATATTTCACCTTCACCTGAACAATTTTAAAATGTATCTGGCATTAACAGAAAAACAGAATAAGGAAATTTATATTTTACAAATCTGGGTGTACTTTTCTTGTATTTTCATGCATTTCAGAATGTTATTCTCAATACACTCCTCTATTCAGTTAACTGTTTATTGCACTACAGGGTCATGGATACTTAGGGTTAGGTTAGGGTTACAGAGAATTCTTGCCCCGTGAAGGCCAAGATGTGCACTGGTACACGTCACTATGCGGGTAGGGTTTCCTCCTGCAGTCCAGCGACATGCAGGTTAGGTGGATTGGCAATGCTAAATTGGCCCATGTGTGTATGTGGTCTCTGTGTGTGTGTGTTTGTTTGCCCTGCAATGCACTGGCGCCCTGTCCAGAGTTTGTTCCTGCCTTGCAACCTGTGCTACCTGGGGTAGGCTCTGGCACCCCCGGCGACCCTGCTCAGGTCTAAGCGAGTTAGAAAATGACTGATCCTTTAAGACATGCTATAGTTACAAAAGGAGTAAACCTTCACTCAGTGTATAAACTTTACCTTTAACACAGTAGCTGGCCAATGGAGTGGATTTTTCTTACTAAACTGATGACAGACGCCGCCACAAGTGGCAGCCTATCCAGCAGCTCCGTGTACGACTTTATTTTTCTACCTTTTTCTCTATTTTACTGATCACTTTTCTTATGTTACTGATCACTCTTATCGCTTTCTTTTATGTGGACTTGTTCCCTGGACACTTTTTACTACTTTTTACTACTTGGACATGGATTTTTACGCGCCGAGACTCGTCTGTTCAAGTAGTCAACTTCAAGCGCTGAGAATAAATGCCAGCACCAGTGTGGTTCCCTATTTACCTGACGAAGTAAGATGGCGGTATCATGGCAGCAGAGCCAGAGCTAAGCTAAAAATGTGAATTTCCCCTTGGGATTAATAAAGTATCTATCTACAGTGGGTACGGAAAGTATTCAGACCCCCTTCAATTTTTCACTCTTTGTTATATTGCAGCCATTTGCTAAAATCATTTAAATTAATTTTTTCCCTCATTAATGTACACACAGCACCCCATATTGGCAAACAAAAAAAAGAATTTTTGAAATTGTTGCAGATTTATTAAAAAAGAAAAACTGAAATATCACATGGTCCTAAGTATCCAGACCCTTTGCTCAGTATTTAGTAGAAGCACCCTTTTGAGCTAATACAGCCATGAGTCTTCTTGGGAAA
>JANRMT010062809.1:1896942-1917673 GCA_026402145.1 Polypterus bichir lapradei | reverse complement strand
ATATATATATATATATATATATCCATCCATTTTCCAACCCGCTGAATTCGAACATAGGGTCACGGGGGTCTGCTGGAGCCAATCCCAGCCAACACAGGGCACAAGGCAGGAATCCAATCCCAGGCAGGGTGCCAACCCACCGCAGGACACACACAAACACACCCACACACCAAGCACACACTAGGGCCAACTTAGAATCGCCAATCCACCTAACCTGCATGCCTTTGGACTGTGGGAAGAAACCGGAGTGCCCGGAGGAAACCCACGCAGACATGGGGAGAACATGCAAACTCCACGCAGGGAGGACCCAGGAAGCGAACCCGGGTCTCCTAACTGCGAGGCAGCAGCGCTACCCACTATGCCACCGTGCCGCCCTATATATATATATATATATATATATATCAGGATTCAGAATTCTTTTTTTAATATCCTGGTGCTAATTTGGTCAAATTATTATGATGATAATGGCGCTGTAAGACCTGAGTATGTATTAGCATTGTTCATGAATGTGCCCTGTTCTCAATTAGCACCTCATTCTTTGTTTCCAGTCTTGTACTAGTGCTGCCTGGGTAAACTGTAGCCCCATCACCTGGCAATAGGTGGTTGGTAACAGAGGCCAAAACAATCTCAAAAGGCATCTGTCTGCTGTATAGGAGCTGGATTAGATAATAGATTTATTATCTGTATATTAGGGCAGTTGCTCTTCCTTTCAATTACAATGTACAACATAACTATAATTTCTGCCTAATTGAGACAAGTTTATTAATTCATAAAGAATAAGCATTGCAGTAAGGATTCAGATTGGTGGCAGGATGTGCTTATTATTTGCAGAGGTTGTGTAAAGCATGGGGCTGTCTATGGTGTTCTAGTGGTACAGAGTGTATCTCTGCAGTTTCATGCACAGGACTTAATGTTTTGTAATTTATGATTGATTCACTGGGAGATCAAAAGTGAGTTTTCTTCATCTGCAATAAACAACAACAACATTTATTTATATAGCACATTTTCATACAAAAAGTAGCTCAAAGTGCCTTACATAATGAAGAAAAGAAAAATAAAAGACAAAATAAGAAATTAAAATAAGATGACATTAGTTAACATAGAGAAGGAGTAAGGTCTGATGGGCAGGGTGGACAGAAAAAACAAAAAAAAAACACAAGACGGCTGAAGAAAAAAAATAAACAATCACTATGTTTAGAACTTCCCTCATTTATAAAAAAAAAAACTAGGTGAAAAGAAATAGGCATGTTGTTTCCACACCTACCTGATAGAGAATTAATAAAGGTTCACTAAGCTTCTGGTAAATGGCTACTCCACTGTTTTGTCAGTCATTAGAACTGTTGTCATGAACTTGTAGAAGCCACAGTCCACAAGGTGATTTTCTGGAATTTTTTTATAAACACACATCCTCTATATAATGGAAAACTTGGTCTGCTGTTGCAAGAGTTGCAGCCTGGCGTTCTCTTTTTTTGTGTGTGAATCAGTCACTCTTCATTTTCATAATCAGGCTTGATCTGCTGTATCTTCTAGTCTCTGATATCACATAGTGTTATTATTTTTCTCCTTTTTCTATGGTAATACTATGCATCATACTCCAGAAATGTATTTTAATGACATCAATGATCTCAAGATTTCCGGCGCCGCAAGACTATTTCCGGCACCGCATGCGAGTGGCAGCCATTCCAGCAGCTCCGTGTATGACTTTATTTTTTTACCTTTTGTTTCTATTTTTTCTCTGTTTCACTGATCACTTCTACCACTTTCTTTTATGTGGAATCGCTCCCTGGACACTTTTTACAATTTTTACTACTTGACATGGATTTTTACACTCCAAGACTCGCCTATTCAAATAGTCAACTTAAAGCACTTAATAAGAAATGCCCTCGCCGGTGTGGTTCCCTATTTACCTGAGGAGGTAAGAAGACGATATCGGGGCAGCCGAGCCGGTGCAAAGATAAAAGATAAGATAAAAGCCAAGCAGCTTGAGAGAAAATGGCGTTATAAACCGTCGGTGCCTTCTGTGATCCTGGGAAATGTGAACTCACTACCAAATAAGATCGACGAACTGGCTGTGCTGGTGAAAAATCTCAGAACCTACAGAGAATGCAGCTTGCTGTGTTTTAGTGAAACGTGGCAAACAGCTACCATCCCAGATGCTAACGTGGAGCTACCCGGGTTTAGCACAGTTAGAGCGGACAGAGACGCAAATACCAGTGGGAAGAAGAAAGGAGGAGGACTCGCTCTCTATGTCAATACAAAGTGGTGCAACACAGGACATGTAAACCTTGAAATCTCCAATTGCTGCATGGACATCGAACTGTTGGCCGTAAGTCTGCGTCCCTATTACTTGCCCAGATAGCTTGGACATGTGATTGTTGTTATTGTTTACATCCCCCCTCAAGCGAACACGGAGGTAGCGGGTGACATCATCCATTCCGCAGTTGCTAAGTTACAAACGCAGCACCCTGAGGCACTTGTGCTAATCTCTGGAGACTTTAACCATGTAACACTGGATAAAACATTACCTGCCTTCTTCCAGTATGTGGACTGTAACACCCGGGGAAATAGGACTATCGACCTACTGTATGCAAACGTTAAAGACACATACAGCGCCACCCCGCTGCCTGCGCTTGGGAAAGCAGATCATAACCTGGTTCTGCTTCAGCCTCACTACAAACCAAGAGTGAGGGCGCTACCTACAACCACACAATCATTCAGGAAGTGGTCCCCTGAGGCAGAGAAGCCTCTGAGAGACTGCATTGGAACTACAGACTGGGATATACTACTGGGGTCACATAGTGAGAACATTGAAGAGGCTGTTGACTGCACAACTGATTACATCAACTTCTGTATGGACATTGTAGTTCCAGTAAGAACAGTATGCAGCTATGCTAACAACAAGCCATGGATTACAAGTGACATCAAAGGCCTTTTGAACCAGAAGAAAAGGGCTTTTAAAGACGGTGATCAGCATGAGCTTAAGCGCATGCAGAAGGAACTCCGAGTCCAGCTCAGGGCAGGGAAAGAGCAGTACAGGAGAAAGCTGGAGCAGACG
Source organism: Polypterus bichir lapradei (assembly GCA_026402145.1). Lineage (NCBI taxonomy): Eukaryota > Metazoa > Chordata > Cladistia > Polypteriformes > Polypteridae > Polypterus > Polypterus bichir. The sequence continues at coordinate 1,914,618 of JANRMT010062809.1, read as the reverse complement.
TTGCAGAATAACAGCATGAAGGAAGTGTGGGATGGGATGAAGATTATCACTGGCTGCAGCTCGAAGCGGGGTGTCACCATCGAGACAGACGTGGAGAGAGCAAACCAAATGAACAACTTCTTTAATAGGTTTGACCACCCTAACCCACTCTCACCTCGGAGTACTGCATCCTCCAATCATCCTTCTGTTGATACCAGCATAGGTGAGACATCCCCACCCAAATTACAGCAGCCCATGTGAGCAGAGAGCTGAGAAGACTTCGTGCCAGCAAAGCAGCGGGTTCAGATGGTGTATCGCCACGACTGCTGAAGGCCTGTGCGTTGGAACTGGGGAGTCCTCTACAGCGCATCTTCAAACTGAGCCTGGAACAGGGGAGAGTCCAGAGACTTTGAAAAACATCTTGTATCACCCCAGTCCCAAAGGCATCACGTCCTAGTGAGCTGAATGACTTCCGGCCTGTTGCTCTGACGTCACATGTGATGAAGACCATGGAGCAGCTACTGCTTCACCACCTGAGGCCACAGGTCCGCCACGCCCTCGACCCTCTGCAGTTCGCATACCAGGAAAAGGTGGGAGCGGAGTATGTCATCATTTATATGCTACACCGATCCCTCTCCCACTTGGACAGAGGCAATGGTGCTGTAAGAATTATGTTTTTAGACTTCTCTAGCACCTTCAACACCATCCAACCTCTGCTCCTTAGGGACAAGCTGACTGAGATGGAAGTAGACTCACACCTGGTGGCATGGATCGTGGACTATCTTACAGACAGACCTCAATATGTGAGTCTTGGGAACTGCAGGTCTGACATTGTGGTCAGCAACACAGGAGCGCCGCAGGGGACTGTACTTTCTCCGGTCCTGTTCAGCCTATATACATCAGACTTCCAATATGATTCAGAGTCCTGCCATGTGCAAAAGTTCGCTGATGACACTGCTATTGTGGGCTGCATCAGGAGTGGGCAGGAGGAGGAGTACAGGAAGCTAATCAAAGACTTTGTTAAATGGTGCGACTCAGACCACTTACACCTGAACACCAGCAAGACCAAGGAGCTGGTGGTGGATTTTATGAGGCCCAGGCCCCTCATGGACCCTGTGATCATCAGAGGAGACTGTGTGCAGAGGGTGCAGACCTATAAATACCTGGGAGTGCAGCTGGATGACAAATTGGACTGGACTGCCAATACTGATGCTCTGTGTAAGAAAGGTCAGAGCCGACTATACTTTCTTAGAAGGTTGGCGTCCTTCAACATCTGCAATAAGATGCTGCAGATGTTCTACCAGATGGTTGTAGCGAGTGCCCTCTTCTACGCAGTGGTGTGCTGGGGAGGCAGAATAAAGATGAAGGACGCATCACGCCTGGACAAACTTGTTAAGAAGGCAGGCTTAATTGTAGGAGTAAAGTTGGACAGTTTAACATCCGTGGCAGAGCGACGGGCATTAACCAAACTCCTGTCAATCATGAAGAATCCACTGCATCCACTGAACAGTGTCATCTCCAGGCAGAGGAGTAGCTTCAGTGACAGACTTTTGTCACTGTCTTGCTCCACTGACAGACTGAGGAGATTGTTCCTCCCCCACACTATGCGACTCTTCAATTCCTATCTATCTATCTATCTATCTATCTATCTATCTATCTATCTATCTATCTATCTATCTATCTATCTATCTATCTAAGAACAGAATAAAAACAGAAATTTCAACAGTTGACATTATACACTGCAAGATACATGAACAGAGCATAATTTTGTTTGTGTGAAAAAGTGCCCTGCTTCAACAGGACTTGAATTTTATTTTTGACAGGGAGACTGTTCCTTTCCCATCCTCTTTAATAAAACCCCTGTGTGCGTCCAGGTGTCTGTCTGTGTGTGTCTTCTGGTGAAGTGTGCATGCGCGGGATCACACGGCACGTGTTCAGTCTCTTCATGTGCATTCCCTGTGTGTGCAGAGAGAGAGAGAGAGAGAGACACACACACACACACAGAGGTACGTGTGTGCGCGCGAGACGGACGGACGGACGGACGGACGGACGGACGGACGGACGGACGGACGGACGGACGGACGGACAGACAGACAGACAGACGCACACACACAGAGGCGCGCGCTTAAGAGAGATATACACACTCACACACAGGCACACGCGTGCATTGTGGCAATGTTACTTTTCTTGGTTGTTTATTAAATTACGGATTTTTCAAATGTTCTTTTTTTTGCTTAAAACTCATAAAAAAAAAGTGTTTTTAGCGAACGGGTCGAGCGCGAACTCTTGCAGTGTTAGTTTTCTCTGTTGTTCAAGGTTTTCTTAGTGTTATTCAATGTTTTTACATTTAGTTTACTATTACGCTGTGCATTCAATGGTATAATTAACTATATTTGTGCTTAAAAACTTAAAAAAATATATATTTACATACAGTTCATACAGTCTGGAACGGATTAATTGTATTTACATACAATCCTATGGGGGGAAATAACTTCGGTTACAACCAGAGTTTTGGAACGAATTATGGTCGTGAACCGAGGTTCCCCTGTATTACTGTCAGACAAAATTGCAGTCATTTTACGGAAATACAAACCAGTATTACTGAGAGAGAAAATTAAAGGCACACAATACAGTGACACATATTACAGCCACATACAAGGTCTCTTGCCATTTAATATAGACTGTTCCTACTAATGTTTATGCATTACTGTTCTAGCGCCCGTTATTGTAACGGGCTTAATGTCTAGTGTAACAAAAAAAGAATAAGTGCATTTTAATTAATAGAAAACACCAGTCAGCATACTGTATATTCAGTACTTCTTACAATTGTTTCTATGCATCCATCATCTTAGATTTTATTACCTCACAGTATGAAAGTCCTTTAATTAACAGATTAAGGCAACTCTAGTGTTGTAAGATTATGTGAAAAAGAATCACTTTCGTAATGAAGTGAGAGAGATGGCAAACTGGCATCTCAGACACATTGTTCTAATTCTGGAAGTTATTTTAATCCACAAGAGACATAAAACACTATTAATGTTTACCATTTCAACCAAAAACCAAATAAATAAGATCTAGAAATAACTCAGACATGTAATTAGTAAATGATTTTGTGTTTTGGTATGTCCTGACTAATTACTGACCTTTTTGTAGGGCAGGTTGGTAAGTGGCAGAAATGAATTAATGTGGTAAAAGCCCTGGGGACAAATAAAGTTCTGTCTGTCTCTCTCTCTCGCTGTCTATCATAGACCTAGGGTATTTAATCATTCAACCATTTTCTTGCCCACTTATACAGTTTAGAGTCATAGGGAATGACTCCTGTCTTGGCAGCAGTGGGAACCATCCCTCATTGGGTCAGCAAATCTGCCACACTCACTCGTTTCGGGACAATTTGGAGTTGAAAAGCACCTTTGGGAGGAGAACTGTAATATTTAAAGGAAAATCCACACAGAGACAGGGAAAGATTGGAAACCCCACTGATATAGTAGATACTGGTAATTTGATTTTAAGTAAAACTACCAAAGCAAAATATGTATGAAATATAAACATATGGTATTGTTTTCCTCCATACATTACCACTATCCTTAAGAACCTTACAAAAAGGTGTCTTGAGTAAAGTGATAACCCTGTAGTATTTAAAAGACATGTGCACAGTATGACACTTGAAGGTACTGAGCCTGCCAGTCACATTAAAAAAATGCAAAGGTTTATGATTTGTTGAAAAAAATAAAAAAATAAATATATATATATATATATATAGTATTGTTTATGCTTTTTATGAGCTGTCAAACCAGTCTTTACCTTTTATATTTACATAAATGTATATTTACATAATTCTAAAAGACTCTTAATATTCATTTAAACCATTTTGTTGCCTTTGTTTGCAGTTTAGAGTCACAGTGATTGGCTCCTGGCTTGGCAGCAGTGTTCTCAAATTTGTAATTTTGTCATATTGTCTAAATCGTAATCAGGTCTTTTAAGGCTTCTGAAAAGAAATGCAATTTCAAATGTAAAACCAGAAGAATTTTAATGGATAAAAAAAAAAAAATTCACCATGTACCAACAAAGGATTACACAAAGGACCAATGAATGTGAATTATTCAGAAAACCACAAAAATAATTTTCTTGCATTGTTTTATTATACGATCTCTTACTGAGTTCCAAACAATATGAAATATGAAACAAAGTGAAACAGAAACTCAATAAAAACACGGTATATGATAAACACTTACTTTATTTTAATTAATTTTATATTAATTTTGTTAATAAAATACATTTCTGGAAGTGAAATATAATTATAAATTTGCAATGAAGAATTTGTTTATTTTACATGAAAAAAGAGGTGGTGTGTCAGTTGTTCTTTACTGAAAGAAGTTGCATCTATATCTGCACCTTAATTTCAGGGTTTCCAAAACCTTTTTAAACTAAGGACCTCCAAAATCCTGTGCCACCTGGTCAGGTTCCCCACTGATATAAACCCAATACTGTAAAATCATCACGATCATTCCCCCACTGTTGGTGAGGAAAAACTTTCTGCTGGGCCTTGACACTCCTCTATGTAATTGTGTTCTGGACTTTTTGATAGAAAGGACACAGTCCATGTGTATTGGCAGCAGAACATCTAATACCATCAGGCTGAGCACAGGGGCACAAGGCTGCATGCTGAGCCCACTATTGTTCCTGCTTCTCATCCATGACTGCACCGCCAAGTCTAACTCCAATGTCATTGTTAAGTTTGCGGATGATTTGGACTCTCTTTCCTCTAGTATTGATTCCCTTATGGACATTCGTAATTTATCCACTCCTGAAGAATTGGTCTCACACTATAACACTGGACTTAATGGTATTCTTAACTCTGTCACTCCTTTAAAAACTAGATCTGTTTCTTTCTCCTTTTCTGCTCCCTGGTTCACGTCTGAACTTCGGCTTTTGAAAGCCAAAGGCCGGCAACTTGAACTGTTATATAAAAAACTGGACTCTTTGTTCACAAAGAGATGTACAAAAACCATATACTTTATTACAAGGACTGTATTGCCCAAACTATATCTAACTATTATACTCTCATTATTTCTTCCAATGAAGGAAACACCAAGTCATTGTTTTCATTATTTAACAATATCACACAACTCTCGGATTCTTTACCTCCTCACCTTTGCTCAACTGCATTTTGCAATTCTCTTATGTCCTTTTTTAATGAAACAATCCAGAAAATTCATCAGTCTCTCTGTATGGATTCCTCCAGTACTTCATTTGAATTTCACCCACCAACTCACTCATTTTCCTCTTTTCAGATTCCTACTTTCTCAGAAATCTCAGATCTTGTCTGTAAGTCTAAGCCTGTATAACCTGTCAACTGGACCCCCTCCCTCCAGTTCTAGTCAAAGCCTGCCTCCCCTCTTTGGTCCCCATTATCTTTGCTGTAATTCACTCTTCTCTCACTGCTGGTACTGTTCCTTCATCTTTTAAAACTGCTGCAATAACCCCAAAACTGAAAAAACCTGGTGCCGATCCGACTAATTTCAGTAATTTTCATCCTATTTCTAAATCTAATCTATCCTTCATTTCCGAAATTCTTGAAAAAATAGTGGCTATTCAACTTCATTCTCATTTATCTCAAAATAATCTGTATGAACAGTTCCAGTCTGGTTTTCGGCCCCTCAACAGTACAGAAACGGCACTTATAAAAATTACTAATGACCTCCTTATGGCAGCTGATTCTGGTTTAATTACTATTCTCATCCTTCTTGATCTGAGTGCAGCCTTTGACACTATTTGTCACACTACTCTTCTCAATAGATTATCTTCGATTGGCATTACCCATACTCCACTAGATTGGTTCAGATCCTACCTCTCAGGCCGCATTTAGTTTGTTCAGCTTAAAACTTTCACATCCCAACCCACCGCTGTTACTTCAGGTGTGCCCCAGGGCTCAGTCCTGGGGCCCCTCCTTTTCATTATTTACCTCCTTCCCCTTGGCAATTGTAAATATAATATTAGCTTCCACTGTTATGCTGATGACACCCAGCTCTATCTCACTAGCAAACCTACTGCTTCCTTTCCACCCTCCTCACTTACTAATCGCATAGCAGAAATCAAATCCTGGTTTTCTTCAAATTTTCTTAAATTAAATAGTGACAAAACTGAGATTCTCCTCATTGGTACAAAATCAACATTATCCAAAACTGATCATTTTTCATTCATTATTGAAAATTCCTCTGTCTCTCCTTCCCCAAAGGTTAAGAGTCTGGGTGTCATCCTTGATACTTTATCCTTTCAATCCCAAATCAATAACATCTCCCAGTCTGCATATTTCCATTTGCGTAACATTACTCATATTCGCCCCTCCCTCACTCCCCACACCACTGCTATCCTTGTTGATAGCCTTATCATTTCTCGTCTGGATTATTGCAATTCCCTTTTCTTTGTTCTTTCTCGCAAATCTCTTTATAAGCTTCAACTTGTCCAGAATTCAGCTGCCCGCATCATTACTAGAACCCCCTCAATTCACCATATCACTCCCGTTTTGCAGCAGCTTCATTGGCTTCCAGTTCAGTTCTGAATTCAATTCAGAATTCTCCTACTAACTTTTAAGGCTATCCACAACCTTGCCCCTCCATATCTGTCTGACCTCCTCCATGTAGCCATTCCCTCCCATACCTTTAGATCCTCTTCCTCCATCCACTTGACTGTCCACTTCGTCAGTATTACCACTATGGGGAGCAGAGCATTCAGTTGCTCTGTTCCCCAGCTTTGGAACTCACTACCACCTGAGCTTAGAAATATTGAATCATTTTCACTTTTCAAATCTAAACTTAAAACTCATTTGTTTAAGACTGCTTTTTCTCTTTGATTACAATTGCTCTGTCTGATTTTAACTTTTGTATTTTACTTTTGTTTATAATCTGTGTTTTGTCTATCGTTCGGTGTCCATGAGCATTTAGAAAGCAGCCTACAAATAAATAAAATGTATTATTATTTATTATTATACCACCACCATCCAGGTCCTAAAGCTTCTTTCACCAAGCTGTCAGGCATTTCAACTCCTACATGTCACATAGTACCATATCCCTATAACATTTCCCCAATTATGTACTGTCACTTTGCACTCTGCACTATAATATGGATATCAAGCATTGTTCAAGCTTATCTCCTGCATCTTTTGTCTTGTTATATTGTATTGTTGCTCTGGTTTTTGGTAATGTTATGGTGTATGTTAAATGTATGTTGCTTTGCCTATGTACCAGAGACTCTAAGGAACAAAATTTTGTTCAGTCAGATACTATGTATGTGAATGAATGACAATAAAGTTGAGTTGATGATGGAGATCTTGGTTACTTCTAACAGTAGTCAGAGAGAAAGATTTTGATTTAGTAGACCTATTCATTAAACATCCAGTGTCTTTTTGCCTGCCTAACTTATTACCTGAGTGTGTATAATCTGTCTCATCAAATTCTTACTTGTACATGTCAGTGATTCTGGAACAAGACAAAAATGACTTACATTTAAGTATATATTGTATATATACTAGCTGTGAAACTAGAAAATTTCTTAAGACAATGGGCCTCAGTTAATCAGCTATATCAGGAATAGTATGTAATTAAGTACTTTTATATGTACAACGTTTGTAGTGTTTTTACCAAGGGCTAATATTAGTGGCAGGCAGTGTGGTGTAGTGATTAAGGCTTTCAACCTAGGACTTCAAACCCTTTTATGGGTTAAAATCCTGCTACTGACACTGTTTGACCATGAACAAGTCACGTTACCTCCCTGTACTCCATCTGAAAATACAAATGAAATGTAACCAATTCTACCTCAAATGTGGTAAGTCACCTTGGAATAAAGCATCTGTTCAATAATAGTTAATAATAACATTATTAGGTCACTGTAACTGCTTATTCTTGAACATGCTCTACACAATTGTCCATTAGTACAACATTCTTACATTAGATCAATTTTTGCTTTTCCTAATGACTTGACTTGTTGGTGGCCATTTCAAAACATTTTACAGGAAATGTTTATGCTTTTGAATTGAAACTGGAAATCAGCGGGACTAAAGTAAAATTTGTGCATGTATTGTCATTATTAGATGTGTACAATTTTCACTTGTTTGCATCGTTCTGTGAAGTATTTCTTTTTCTGTTTTTCATCAGTTGTATCTTCAAGCTCGTATTTTTTTTTTACCATACACAGACAATAAAATGCATACATATTGCGTTTTACTTTAGCTTATTAAGAAAAGCAATGGTGTTTACAGGTTGCATGTTTAAGTGAATCATGCAGTGGAGTAAATGTTTTTACTTTTGGAGTTGTTTCCTTTAGTGCTTGATGTGGAAGAAAATACCTGCTGGTACTGTGTTTTGGAGTCTTCTTGAACGATCAGGGGTGCCTGTTTCAAAGTCCACAAATGCAAATATGTATGTAAAGAATTTTGGAGAGCAGTAGAGAAAGGTAGAGACATCCCTGTTTAAATTAAGCAGATGGTCATGTAAATGATTTTGGAGGATGTGGTGGGGTGTCCCCTTTCAAAGTCCATGGATGCAAATGTTTATTACAATGGAGTAGCTTGTGGGTGACCTTGTTGAATTTAAACTTATGTCATCTTCTGTTCTCCTTTTCTTGGATCCGAGGGTGCTACCTCCCCCTATACTTCTGATACCAACACTCATACCCACTGCATATAGCACCAGCACTCAGGGTTTATGTCACTTGCTAACCACTGAGCTCCATAGAACTTTTCCATTTCACACCTCACTGTACATGGCAAATGTGATTATGTCTGTTTCTCTCTGTCCTGGATAGTGCTGCTTCTTCAGTCCTCCATCCACCCTATTGGCTAGTGCTGCTGTCAGTCACTTCTGGTCCGTCCTTCATTTGCATAAATTACCTGTTAGCCACACAGAGCATGTAAGGTAACATAATACTGATAATAAATATATTTTTTTTATTTTTTTTTTTTTTTTTTTTTTTTTTTTTTTTTTTGCACACAGTTAAATTTATATGGTGTTGGTCATTTATTTAAAAAGCAAATGCTCATTTTTGTACATTTCCTATATCACAATTGTTTGTTTTCTATGTATATACAGTACATATTGTATATTCATATATATATATATATATAAATATATTGCATATTTATATATATATATAATATATATATATATGTATATGTGTTTGCAAGTGAAACTCTAGTTTCATGCTTGTCCTTCAATTGTGCTCACCAACAACTGGCCAAAGAAACCGGCTGAGCTAAATATCTTCCAAGATTTAGCTGAAGAACTTCTTTAAGATTAAAAAGCTATTCTCTTTATGCATGTGCAGTAGCAGCAGATGAATCTGGCTTTTCCAGTTCAACTGCCCAATCTGATTTTTAACCCATTTTGTTCACAATGCTTGTGAAGATTTGTTTGCTCAAGGATCTCCACCCAGAGTTTGACTTTATTTTTCCTGTCAGTGTGTTTTGTCTGCTATGTATTGCAGAAAGGGATAGCTTTTGAAGTGTGGGTCTTTGCTTTTTATGCTTAGAGCCTTTAAATACATAATTACACTGAGAAAGTATTATATTTGGACTACAATTTTTAATGCCATATAATAGTTATAAATACAGATAATGATTCAGAAAAGAAGAAAATTACTCTTGCTCTCCAGAAAAATGAATTGCATTGCCAGTTTATAGTGTGTAATGTCTTCAGTTTGAGACCATTAGCTGCAATGTTAATGTCCCTACATTGATGGATTTAAGGCAGAACCCCAAGGGTCCACATGACGATCATCATCTAATTTTTCCATATGGAGCCTGAAATCCATGAAGACTGATTTAGATATGTAAAAGTTTGCCAAATCCATATGCGGACAGATGATCCGCTGTGGCAGCCCCTAACGGGAGCTGCCGAAAGAAGAAGAAGAAGATGTTAGGTAGAATGCCCAGTTGGGGCTGGGTGTTCTCATGGCCTTGGAACCCCGGCAGATTTTGTTTTTTTTTTTTCTTCAGTCCACCTGGAGTTTTATTTTTTTGTTTTTTCTGTCCTCCTTGCCATCAGACTTTACTTTATTCTTTGTTACTTAGTATTGCCTAATCTTATTTTTGTTTCATATAAACTTTTCTTTCTTCATCTTGTAAAGCAGTTTGAGCTACACCATTTGTATGAAAATGTGCTATATAAATAATTGTTGTTGTTACAGTGCTAGAAAATAGTAATGACTGTTTTGAGCAGAACCTGAAGTAAAGAAAGGGTGAAAATTACATTTCTTTCTGGAAAAAAGTGAAATTACCCTTGCATCAATTTTGTGACCATCAGTTCAGCTGTCACTTGTCATTTCACAGGAAGTGAAAGCCTATCCTGACAGCATTACATACAAGATGGAAATGAAGCCTGGCTAGGACGCCATATTTGCATTTACAGCTTCAGGACACTGGAGTTGAATCACAGCCCCCTTCAGTCCAGCAATTTATTTTAATTTCTCATTTTTACTCAATTGTGGAACTTATCTTCAAGAAGAACTTTGGAAAAGGCAGGATAAGCTATAAGCTTTAAAGGTGGCATTTAAATAAATGATTGTGTGGAAAAAAACCACTGTGCAAAGGTTTGTTCTGCCTGAATCATTTTAAGGAGTCTTCACACTTCATAATGAATGGTCTTGGTTTCATCAGAAAAAGATTAATTTTTATCAGCATAATTATACTGAAGTAAAGAAAACTGAAAAGTTAATTTTAAAAGAACCTCATATTGTTTTTGTGTTAGGTATTTGATTTGTTACATTATGCAATATATCAATCGTTATTCATTTTCAATCTGCTATTATATATGATTACTCATGCTAGTATTTTATTATATGAGCTCAAACATGGCACTTGGCAAATAAATAAATGCTCTGTCACTGTGCGAATAGGGTTACCATGGCCTTAATGTCTGCATTGAGTACTAGGAGGCAAATTGGGGAGCATATGCTGCTTCTGAATAATTATTGGTTCATTCACTTTACTCCCTTTTTATTGGTCAAAAGTTGTTGATAAGATGTAGGGCACTGTTGCTGACATGGGAGGTACAAAAATGTTGAAAAGATTTAACACTTGAGTAGGAATGCTGTGACTGGAAGCTTTGTAGGCATGTCGGAGAGTCCCTGTGCTCACTTGCCTGGTGGAGCAAGGAATGATATTTGTGTCTTAATAGCTGCTGATGATCTGAAATACTAGACCCTTGAGAATCTTTATTTACACTCTTTTATTAGGCGGATGTCTTAATGAATTATGGTCTCTCTGGATGGTATCAGTTAAAGGGGAACTACATTTCTCGTATCTTAATGTCTGAAGACTTCTTTTGCCTCTGTATTTTGCGGGAATAAGGTGGAACAGAGCATGTACCTGTGTTAGAGGCAGACAGGACGGAGAAATGAGTGGTGGGAGCTTTTGTGTTCAAAATATACAGCGGCGGATTATCTGAACTGGTAGAACTACCTCTTTAAGGAAAGTTCTTGTACTACATAAGGGTAGATTATGAGTTATTTTTTACAATAAATGATTTTTTTTCTTTCTTGTTTGATGAATTCAAATTATTTATTTATTTTACCTCACATAGTGATCAAAAACTCAAAATGCTTTACATAACATAACATGCATGTGGTTGAAATTTTTCCAGGGCAGGATTAATTTCTTGATCACAGGCACTTGAATGAATTAGCAATAAGTAGAATCTAAGCCTGAAATCTTGGGCTTTTAAGAGCAACTCCTAAAATAGAAAGCTATGTGTTCTGCGATAAAGAATAAAGTACATGTGGTGCAGGCTGCTTCAAGCAGAGAAGCTTGATTATTTTTGTTTTTCATAGGCAGATGCTAATTTCAAAGCATTTTTATTATGAAAATGTATTGCTTTCCTAATAGTATTAAGGGATTCCTGCTGAGACCAATATGGATTACATGCAATGCAGAAAATACTTAAATATTCTCTTTGATGATCAGTATGTATCCTGTAATTTCACTGTCTTTTTTTTCCTTTTCCTGAGTGAGCCACAGACACAGGTGGTGCTGAGCTTGTCAGTGTGGTGGGACACAAGTCAGCTCGCCAGATCCCTGATGAGCCTGACCTGGCACACATCCAGCAACAAGCACTGCAGTGCTGCTGGTAAACAGACTCACCCTTAGGCCGGGCAAATCTATAGCTTTACTCATTAGCCATGAGGTGTGACCATGAGGAGTATGATTCAGATCATCTGATTTCTGGATACTTGCATGTGTTGTTGTTCTCCCAAGGCTGAAACCCCACTGAATTCAAACATCTGTACCATTTAAATCAGTAGAAATGAATCTTTGATACTGGTTAAGCCCTTTTCTTAAATTATGCCCTGGACATTTTGCTTAGGATGACTACTTGTGGTGCAGAGAGAACCACCTGCAACTCAACATCAGCAAGACAAAACAGACCACCAGCCTGCCAAGAAGACTTTGAGACCAGTGATCTTCCAGGGAGAGACTGTGGAAGTAATGCAGAGCTACAATTACATACCTGGGGGTTCACAAAAATAAACAACAAACTGGACTGGTCTGACAAGAATAGTCACTGGTTTGTGCAAGAATAGTCAGAGCAGACTGTACTTTCTAAGAAGACTCGGGTCTTTTGATTTGTGCAGCAAGTTGTTGGAAATGTTCCATCAGTCCATATTAGTTATTGTGGTGTTCTACACTATAGTCTCAGGGGGAAGCAACTTTAGCTCGAAAGATGCACAGTGCCTGAACAAACTTAAAGAAGAAAGCTTGCTCTATCACAAGGTGAACCCTGGACACAGTGGACGCTGTTTTGGAAAAGAGGATGGTGGCAAAATTGGATGCTATGGAAAGATCAGCCTCAACACAGACAGGCAGATGTTGACTCATAATGTCCATAAGTACAAATGTTTATTTTCTTCACTTCTTTATAAACAGCACAACACAGTAATCCCAAAACAGCCACAATAAACTCTGCTTTTACTTTCCTTTTCTCTTTCTTCTTTTTTTCTTCTGCTGTCTCCACTCCTCTCCCAATGCTCTGTCCTCTACCTACCGACTCCGGCTCCCCAAGTAATGTCTGTTGGCCCCTTATATAAGTCACACGGAAGTGCTGCAGATGCTCATTGCCCCACTTCTGGCTGCACTTCTGGGTGTGGCGGAAGAACTACCCTCACAGGCTCAGGAATGGCTGCAGCACTCCCTGGCGGCACCCCCAGATCCCAACAGGGCTGTATCCAACTTCATTGTCACTGAAGCCCTGCGGGAATCCGAGGTACCGCTGCAACCCATGGAGGCAGCCGTCTAGCATCCTGGGGGAGGTAATGTTCTGCCCACACTTGCTCCCCTGGTCTTCTCAGCGAAGAGGTGTCTGTGACGATGCCAATATGAAAAATACCCTACACTCCCTCCAGGAGACAGTCTCTTGGAGCACTTTTAACCACAGACTCATTCCATTATGGCGCAAGGTAAGAAACGCATCTGGGGGTCTTTTCTTCCCACTGCTTTCAGGCAATTCAATTCTTCCTCCCAACATACTCTTTAAGTTAATTTTGAAATTTCTGCACAATATACCTTTATTTAGTTATTTACTTACTTAGCGATTTTATTTGTCCTGTGCGTCTGCATCCTTGTTTTTTATGTTTCTGTTACAGTATGCATCTGAATTTCCCCTTGGGATTAATTAAGTTTATCGAGTCTAATCTAACTCTACCTTGTGCTGAAGATTTTGATCTAATCTGAGAATAATTAAAGTGAGATAATAGTCAGGTGGGTAGATGTGTTTAACAACAAAGAAAACCAACAATAAAGACTAGTCTTAATTAAAAAAATTAAGATAAAAGATCAAAAAGACAAAAACTAGCCTGCAACAAGTAAAAAAAAACTTACAAAATGAGTAGGTACATCTTGGCTCAAGTGAGACCAATGCATATATGATATATGGATATGATATGATATGGATTTACACTTAGTTTTTATCCAGGTGGTGACAACTACACATTTGCAATTTTGTGCCAAAAATAAAGTAGTTGAAGGCTGTGGAAAAAAGGTTAATACTTTTTCTTAGTTTTGCATAATACTCTGCTAGATTGCTTTGATGGAGATGAAATTACCCAAACAGAGAATAAACAAAAAGCATTATTTGCTCATAATGCAATACAACCCCAGTTTATAGTGGTCATGGTTATTAATCAAATATGTATACTGTAAAAATGTTTTAGTGCATCAAGTCAGCAGTCTCTATGGAAAACCTCTGTCTACAAACTAAAGTTACTAAATCAGCAGAAATCACCATCTTTGGTCTACAGCTAGTCTTACCTCAGATTAGTTGTTCTCTTCTTTAAGAGACTCATTGAGATGCATTAAGTCCAAAACAAAGACAAAGGCTGAACTACTCCGGTTGACTGCAATAGTATCCAGAGAATCTGATGTTTTTGTTTATGTTAGGAAAACTAATCCAGTAAAATAAACACCTGTCTCATGTCCACTTTATCTAACAAAGATAAGGAGTATCTCAGATTAGCTAAGATTATCAGTGTTTTCTATTAAGTGAAATTAAGTTATGTATTTTAATACATTTTTGTTTTTCATAGTGCCATAGAGTGATGACATATTGCATGTTGGTTGTTTGTGCAAGGAAGAATGTGTACATCTGACAGTATTAATAGCACTTCCACTAAAGAATTGAAGACCATAAATTAGGGAAACCTAATCACACCAGAGAAGGGGTCTTAACGCAAAGTGTTTCTCTTGAAAAATGTTTGATGTTTACTGAGTGCAACTTTTTTAAATATCAAGACCATGTTTAGGTTGAATTAAATTTTCACAGAAAATATTTTTTAAAGCCATTAATGAATATTTATTACTTCCTCTATCTTTGTAAAAAATAGTTTATATACCAAGAAGTTATGAGAAAGGTAATCCCTTCTCCAATCTTTTGAGGTAGCATAAGAGTTTAATTATTCAGTGGCAGTCAAGAAGATTATCCAGATTACTTGTGAAGCTTATCAATATGGCATCAGTGATCTAGTTTATGTTTAGAACTTTCAGTTTTATTGTGTTCTTACCATGGCAGTGGATAGTATTTAAACTCCCGTTACTTCTAATCACAGATGTGTGGTACTGTACAGATATTAAACGACCAAGGACTGTCTATTCTGTCCCAGTTTTTTATCATGGTGCTGGAAAGTGGTGACATGTTGTATGGCAGTTGGAAATGCAAGGGAGAATGTGTGCATCTGTCAATATTAACAGTATAGCCACTAAAAAAATAGGGAAACCTAATTGGAACAGACAGGGCGTCTTAATGATAAGTGTGTTCCTTGAAAAATGTTTTGTTTGCTGGCTGCACATTTTTACATACAGTATGAAGGCTGTGTTTAGGTTCAAATTAAGTTTCACTGAAAATAGCCATTAATGAATATTTATTACTCTCTGTATCTTTGTAGAATATCATGTATATAAACATCTACGTGTGGATGTGTGTATGTCTGTCTGGCACAAACAGGGCCAGCACATCAGCAAAGCAAAACCTCAGAAGAAAGACAAAGTCGCTTAGGCGCTGAAATCAGGAAAACAGTATCCCTTATACTTTGGCACAAGCAATGCGAGCATGTCGGCAAAACGAATCCTCCTAGGAGAGAGATGCCCACAGTAGTTCCTTTCAATTACCTGACATCTCTAGATTTCAATTTTTTGTTTGACGGTTTCAATAGTTTCTAGGACCCTGGGCTTTTTATAGCAAGGGCTTACACAGCTAGTATTTTTATAAACAAATATCTTATGAGAAAGGTAATGCTTTCTCCAGTCATTTTATTTCAGGTAGCATAAAAGTTTAATTATATATTAGTTGGATATAACTATATGGAGTGTGGAGTACCAATTCATCTTAATATCAATGGGATTTAATGGAACAAGTTACTGTATTTGTTTGAGAGGTTTACCAGTTTATTTTTCAAAGATAACACATTGCAATGGAGCTGACTTAGGCCAACATCCTCTGCTTCACTATCAGCACCTTGATGAGACCTAACAAGGGGACCAAGTAATTATTTTTGTAGGTATACTTAGTTACACATACCCAAGTGGCTCCTCGTTCCACTTTTTCCAGTTTGGCTAAGGCAAAACTAAGTTATGTGTGTTTTTTTTTTTTAATCCACCACCCCCACATTCCTATACAATACCATGAAACTGTATAATAATTCAGGTTTTGAGTTTGCCTACAATAATGCCTGCATAACAACATAGACAAATATTTTGACATTTGAATGCTAGTTGGAATCTGTGATGGAATTTTTGCTGCCTAAAAAATATTTATCTGTTGTACCATTTGAAGAGGCCTGGTGAGGAGACATTTGGATTTCCCAAAAAAATATCAATGCAAATTGTAATTATCTTTTCAACTTACCGTAAGTCAGCCAACTAATCCATGTTAGACCAATAATAGCATCCAGTTTAACAAGACAAATTATAGAACAAACATATCTATACTAATAAAAGGCAAAGCCCTCACTGATTGACTGACTGACTGACTGACTTACTCAGTCACTCACTCACTGACTCATCACTAATTCTCCAAGTTCCTGTGTAGGTAGAAGGCTGAAATTTGGCAGGCTCATTCCTTACAGCTTACTTACAAAAGTTGGACAGGTTTCATTTTGAAATACTACGCGTAATGGTCATAACTGGAAGCTATTTTTCTGCATATACTGTAATGGAGTTGAGCTCGAAAGCCGTGGGGGGCGGAGTTTCGTGTGACATCATCACGCCTCCCATGTAATCACGTGAACTGACTGTCAACGCAGTGTGTAGAAAACCAGGAAGACCTCCAAAAAGCGCTGAAGAAAACATGCATTATATAATTGAGAAGGCAGCGAAACAATAAGAAGCGAGCGAGTGACATATACTACCATATTCATGAGTGCTGCTACTTCGGAAAGAAAGCAAGGTGTAAACCTAAACTTTAAATTAAGTTCATAGACAGGCTGCCGCTGGCGTTTGTCATGCCCACGGGTAATGCGGGATACAAGTTTAATGAGAGGACGCAGGATATAAACGAGAGTTTTGATCACTTTGTAACTAAGTTAAAATTGCAGGTGAAGGGGTGTGCTTATGCAAATTCCGAGAGACTGTGTTTGTGGGGGATTGACAGTTAAGAGGGTGGGGGAGTCACGTCATCATCTCCCCTCCCATTTACCTCATTTCACTCTGAGCTGAGCTCCGCGGCTAACGCCGTCTTCCGAAGCAACTTCGTCACACTGCCACCAAATACTCACAGAAAAATCTACAAGTTAATACACACGCTGTCTCTAGAGTTTCTCCACACTGAGTCCTCCAGGCACTACTTACAAAAGGTTACATTGAGAATCGTGTTACGTTATTTTTAAAATCTTTCCTTTTCTTAGCACAAGCACAGCTGAGAAGCTTTGATGCATGTGCTCCATAACGCGTTAAAAAATAATGCATTTAATCACACTTTGCATTACAAGCAAAGAGGAACTTTTGTCAATGCATGATTTCCTAGTACACCGATTACATTGATCAGCGCATCCCGATTCATTTTACCCTCGCACCACCTTGGTTTGAGAAGAAGTATGAAAAAATATGAGGTTAACACAGAAAAACAGATCACCAATTCAAGCTTTATGAATAATCGATTCGCCATCAATAATTGTTTTGGTAAAGCCATACTCAGTGTAATCCTCCTTCCATTTTATAATTTT
>JANRMT010062809.1:1867653-1886942 GCA_026402145.1 Polypterus bichir lapradei | reverse complement strand
TTTTCAAAATGTTTCCTTTTCTTTTTCATTGCTTCTTTAACACACTACTTCTCCGCTGCGAAGCGCGGGTATTTTTCTAGTACTATATAAAAGAAAAAGGCAACTTTCCTTTCTTTACACCTTTTTTCCTTTTATCCCAAACCAAAGCCTTTCTCTCTTAACACTGCAGAGGACACAAAACTAATTTTCTTTAATTGCTGGTAATGCCGGTAAGGCACATTACCAGAGGCAGAAATTTGAACGTTCACATAGAAAATGTAATTTCTATACCACAGCCGTCGTGTAGCGCCTTTCAAAAGGGATCAACTACCGAGAGATGATCCATATACATTTTAGCTGCTGTTAGTACTACTTACCTGTTGTGTTACGCAGTCTTTAAAATGTAGCTTACCTGCAACCACTCGAGTAGTGCTCAATGTACCTGTACTTCTTAAAACGTTAATGTTTTACTGTTTAATAACTTATAGACTATATTTTATTATTTTTCCCTTGCACTCAGTGACCAAAGCTATACACACACATATAGACACATACATATATATACACATTTATATACCTGTGTGTATGTTTGTATGTATGTGTATATATATATATATATATATATATACACACACATACAGCTATCTACATTATATATATATATATATATACACACATATACATACATACATACATATATACACACACATATATATAATTTGTGTGTATGTATGTATGTGTGTGTATATATGATGTAGATAGGTATGTATATATATATGTGTATATGTAGATATGTATATAGATATGTATATAGATATGTATATATGTATATAGATATGAAGTTATGTATGTGTATATATATGTATATATGTATATATGTATATATATATATATATATGTAGACTCAAACCCATTATGACAGCGGCAATCCAAGCTGAGAAAACAGTAAAAAGGAGGCGTGTCAGACGTCGTGGTACATTTTCTGATGCAGCTAGACGAAAACAACTTCGTGACGCTGCCGCCAAATACACAAAACAATTACTTTGACAATCATGTTACATTATTTTTAAAATGTTTCCTTTTCTTTTTCATAACTTCTTTAACACACGACATCGCTGCGAAGCGCGGGTATTTTGCTATATATATATATATCACAGCGACACTCATAACAGTGACAAAACAATTACATTAACAATCATGTTACGTTATTTTTAAAATTTTTCCTTTTCTTTTTCATACCTTCTTTAACACACTACTTCTCCGCTGCGAAGCGCGGGTATTCTGCTAGTTAATAATAAGTGTCAAAATACAGAATTAGCAATACCCTAAGAACATTTCAAATGCCAAGCACTAACAGATAACCATGATGAATTTAGTAGTTTAGCTGCCAGATTTTAAACACCAAGTATCCTAAAGAGGTCTGTGTGAGTTTGTAGAGTTTTAAGATTTAAAAGTATTTTTTTTTTATTTTTGCAATAACATAGTAAATTCACCCTTTTGTTATAGAATGAAATAGATGAAGAGATTCCAGAGATAACACTCTTGTTTCATAAGCAACATGGTAAATAATTTAATTCTTGCCTGATTTACTTATCAAATGTTTGTTTTCTCTTTGTGCATAAGGGGAAGTAGTGGTGATGGTGTAATTGTTATTGCTAAATTTATTTTCATAAATCAATATAAAGTTTTTCTTTAATGGACAGTTGCCGTTGTGACCCAGCTTATATTAAATGGAAATAGAAAATGAACACTAATTATCATTGGTATGTAGAACACAGACTTTTTTTTTTTATCAGAAAATCTGTTTGTGTTCCTTGTTTTCTCATGTTACTCACTGTGAAGTTAAACTAGAAGGTTAATGTATCATGTTCCTCTGAAGTATTCCTAGTGAGCAGCATTGCAGGCATCATTGACAATGGCCTAGTGTTTAATTCTCATATCCCAGCTACAGTTAAAGCTGTACTGTACTGAGAGAAGCATTTCTTAGAGTTATGTTACCTCTCTTTCTCTGATGCTTGATCATGTCTTCATTATAAAGCTCCACCCATAAATCCGTCACATGACTGAGGTTTTTTCAGTATTTCAGAGCATCATGATGCTGCACTTGGCGATAGTTTATTCAGCAAATTCTTTTCTAGTGTCTCTGCCTAGCACCAGCTCTTTATGGTTCTACACAACTCATTTTAACTGTTCGAGAAGAACAAAAAGACAACTGACATTATATGTGTGTGGATAATGAAGATCCATTTCACCCTTATCAAAAATAAAATGCAGATTTCCTCAGTGATGCATTCTTAGATTTTTGCTTTTCTCAATATTACCATACCATACCATACCATTTTTATTTGTTGAGCGCTTAAAAACACAGCATTACAACTGACCGAAGCGCTGTACTGTTAAAATAAGCAGGACTAAAAGCAAAATATTAAAAACAAACATTAAGAGAGAATTTAAACAGAGATACTAAAAACAGGTCAGGGGACCCAATAAAATAGAGAAATAGCAAAAAGCAAGTGGAAATGAGACAGGTTAAGAATTAAAAGCCAATGTGAAGAAGTGCGTTTTTAGGCATGATTTGAATGTGGCGACTGAAGCGGCTTGCCTAACCACTAAGGGTAGGGAGTTCCAGAGCCTGGGTGCACAGACGGAGAAAGCCCTTTCACCACGAGCTTTAAAACGTGCCTTGGGAACGGTTAGGAGCAGATGATCTGCGGATCTAAGAACACGAGGGGGATTGTAACGATGGAGCAAGACACTCAAATAGGCGGGGGCTAGACCGTTTAATGCCTTATAGGTTAGGAGTATCTTAAAATCGATTCTGAATCTAACCGGCAGTCAGTGTAGGGTTTTTAAAACCGGTGTCATGTGTTGGCTTCTGCTGCTTCCAGTTAGAAGCCTTGCAGCCGCATTTTGAGCCAGTTGGAGTCTAGAAAGAGTGGCTTTACTGATACCATAAAGGCAGGAATTAGAGTAGTTGAGCCGGGATGTAATGAATGCATGGATTACTGATTCCAGGAGGTGGTTAGACAGAATAGGCTTGAGTTTGGCGATTCGCCTGAGATGGAAAAAGCAGGATTTTACTGTGCTGTTGACTTGAGCATCCATTTTCAGGACCGTATCCATTTTGATTCCAAGATTGGAGACAGAAGAAGTTACTGGAATGGGAAGAGAGTCGAGGCCAAGGGGTAGGGTCTGTTTGCAGTCGGGACTAAAAACAATGACCTCGGTTTTTGAATCGTTCAGGTGAAGGAAGTTTACAGCCAGCCAGTCCTTAATGTCAGATAGGCAGTCGAGGAGAGGTTTGGTGGAGTCAGTTGGCTTGAGGGAGAAATAAATTTGGCAGTCATCAGCATATAGGTGATATGAAATTGCATGTTTTCTAAAAATTGCACCTAAAGGCAGGATGTAGATTGAAAAAAGTAGTGGCCCTAAAATGGAACCCTGGGGGACCCCACATGGGAGTGGGACTGATTCAGATGAAAAATCGTCTAGCATGACTCTGAGACTCTGAATATTCATTTTTCCCTGCTGATGTTGCCAGCAGACCCCCGTGACTCTGTAGTTAGGATATAGCGGGTTGGATAATGGATGGATGGATGTATGTTGCCAGCAGAAATAATCCATGATGTAATTGTACTTCTATGCAGATCACACACAGGTTTTTTTAAAAAAAAAAGAAAAAACAAACTGCAGATTCTCTGTTTGCGCAATGTTATTTTCATAATGTTTCATTCTTCCATTATTTTTTTTTCTTACTCTGGTATCATGGTTAAAGATCCTCATTTATCAATTGTGTACTCCTTTGTGTAATATGGTACACTTAATTTTGACTTTCTTTACTCTTTAATATTTTTTCTTTTTGTTGCAGTGAAGTTACACCCCATCTAGGGTTGGTACCTGCCTTGTACTACCCGGGTAGACTCCAGGCCTCTCTTATACATCAGGAATTCATGATTTGAGTTATCTCATATTGTAATTTGTGGGTTTATACATGAACTTCATTTTGTTTTAAACTGTAATCTTTCTTGTTACTGTGTAATGCACCCTTTACTCAAGCTATATGTAGTATATAGTAATATAAACTTGTTGAATATGTACTAGGGAAAGAAGCACAAGAAGAAACTGGTTAGATATACATAAGGATTAAGGAGTAATGTAATTTCACCCACAGATTTTTTTGGTTTTATGTATGAGTAATTTTTTTATTGAGATGCAGTACAGTTACTTAATTTCTGACTTTTTTCAAACATTTTGTATATTAGACACTAGCTGTCCCCCATGGCCCCGCCCACATAGTAGTTAAACAGGACAAACTTTAAAAACAATTAAAAAAAATAATAAAAAAATTTAATTATCACCTGGCAGAAGGTAGGTATGCTCCAATGTCAAATGTTGGCACTGTATCTGATCGTGTTGAGCTCTGATGGAAGAGCGTCACCCATGTGGGGAGAAAAGCACGTGGCTCTGTTATCTCTGGCAGTTTACAAAAATGGATATAGATGGGTCTAATTTTATATTATTTGTTTTGTTTTTTCTTTTCTGCAGACCCCTGCCTTACAGTGTCTCCTCCTTGTGTCAGTGAAGAGGACAGACTCAGTTTGGAGGCTCTACGCCACATCCATAAGCAGCTTGATGATGACAACGATGGCGGAATTGAAGTTGATGAAAGTGTTGAGGTAACATGACAAACAAAGAATCTTGCTTATGTCTGCATGCTCTGTTCATTTTGAATCATATCCAGAATATGTTGATAAACAGACTGAAAAAAGCTCTCCATCCTTCACTTTTGAAAACTTCCTTAGTGCCCCCCAGGTGAAAGTTTCAACTGTTGATCTTTAAAACCCAGTGAAGGATTTTTTTTTAATAAGTTGGCTTCATCAAAGTGTTGGATAGGTAGGACATCTCTTCAGAGTTCTTCAAAGAGAGTTTAGTAATCAAAAGCAGCATTTTAACCATTGTGTTTGTCACCAATATACCTTCATTTGATATATCACAAAGCTGTTGGATTTTGAGAATTTCTATTTATTTTTCTGAAATTTGCCATATCAGCCTTTTTCTGGCTAATGTTGTTAATTGACCCTATGTCACTCCACTACTCTTTTACTTGATGCTGCTTTCGATTTCCTGAGTAAATTGCTTGGGTAAAGAAGAATTCCCAATAAACAGTGTCTTTTTTAAATATTGAATACTAGCAAAATACCCGCGCTTCGCAGCAGTGAAGTACTGCCTTAAAATTTTTAAGAAGAAAATTAAACCTTTTTAAACTGAGGGAAAATATACCAATAATTATTTGTTAAGGATCTCTTTGTATACCACATTGTCAGTTCGGCCCTCCAGTTGTAATATGACCAAGCTGTGCGCTGAGCTTACTCTTGAGCATGCAACGTACTGTTGGCCATGTGAACAGTAATCTTGTCTCAAATCTCACAGCTTGGATTGCTGCTGTCATAATCGGTTTGAGTTTCATGGTTTGTTTCAATTATGACAGTATTTGCAGGACTTGTTTTGAAGTGACATTCGGCATCTGTCAAGCATTGTAAGCATACAACCAGTTTCATCGATAACTTCACATTCAGCTTTTGAGAGTTTAAACATTTATAAACATCAAAGTGTCCACTACTGAAATCGTCACCTGTGAATCTAAGATGTTTAAGAGGCATTGGCGGTTGTTGAAAGGTGTAAAATATTTGGCCATTTTAGTACACTTGAAAGCGACAACCGAACAATTCAGCGGCAGCCATCAACTCACATGCAGAACCATAGGTGAAGGGCTTAAGCATTTCACTCTTATAGTGCTCCTGTGTAGTATAATTATCTCCTGTACCGTCAGCAGTCCACACCTTGAACCTGTCCCAGTCATTCAATACATAAGACACAATGTTCCTCCGGATATCAAGAGTGAGCCTGATATGGCCGTGCAATATGTAACAAAGAGAATGGAAAAGGCTGGTGTCATCTCTGGGCATGTAAACCACTCGGTAAGTGACAGTTCTTTGATCGATGGTGATCCCCTTGATAGACATGTTAATGGGGGTATGGTTGGAACGATAAAGAACATGGGTACCTGAACAATGTAAAGTAAGTCTAAAATACCTACACAATAACTATTTTTCACAAGCTTGGGGTCTTCTTTTACTTTTCATCTCCTAACAGTCCTTGAGCCATGTATATTGGCTTTCTATACTGTTGGTTCTCAGGAGTAAATCCTGCTGCTCATTTTTAGGTTAATTTTCTTTACATGTGCCCACTTTATACTCGTCAGAACCTTCTTAAGTAGTTTCTTTCACTTTATTGAGCTAGGACAACCAAGTGGGTTTGTTAAATGAGGAGTTTATTTTGGAGCGTACATTAAGCAGAGATACAGAGAATGTCTGGAATGAAAACCAGCTGTGAACTGAAGTCATCTAAGAATAGCTTATCTTGCTTCTTCTAATTCATCTTCAGAACTTTTCAAAGTAATGCAGCAAAGATTGTGTTTTCTGAATGTGACTTTTGCTGTGCATGGTTTTCATTGTATTTCTTTCATTTTATAATGCAGTAAATATAAAGTTGTAAAAAGCAAAAACAAAAATGAATCATACAAAATCTAGCAGATAACATAATTTGATGAGGAATTACTTAAAAAAGAAAGAAACTTAGCAGAATAATGCTGTATACAGTATATATTAAAGCTATATATTTATATATATAAATATATATTTTATACTGAACTTTTTTAAATAAACAAATAAAATACTGTTAAATTTTAAAATTTTGGATGTAGATGTCAAAATAGGCAAATTCGATGAGGTCACATGTCCAGTTAAAGGCAGGAACCAGTCTCTGCTTATATCCTAGATTTTGAATTTGATGGCTTATTGCCTAAATTTGTAATTCTTGGGTGCTGTAATTGAGTAGCTGATTAGAAGAAACGAGTGTAATCTATAAGCCTCTGTTATGCTTCATGCTTATGTTTGCTTAACTCCTGCTCCTGCAAACCTGGTTTCAGTTGCAGACCCTGGAGATTGCTTATTTTTAAGTTCTTGCTGGAGAGCATCCATGGATCTGCAGAAATTACAGTTCATGGCTATGGTTATGTGACCTAGTGTCTAAACAGCTGAAGTAGAAACTGTACTGTTAAATCCTATCACTGATCGACTATAAGACCACGTGTGAGCTACATATCTTGCCTGAAAAGCTCTAGACTTGTGTTCCACTGTGAAAAACCAGGAACGAACAAAAAATAGCTTGTTTTTTTCTGTTGCTTCGTTAAAATTGCTTGTACAGAATACATTGTTTTTTATCCAATAAGTTTAAAAACAAAACTGAACTTCTCCCTTCTTTTCACCTTTACGAAGTAGTTGAGTGTCTTTTCTGCATCGAGTGTCTGGGTGCAGGATTGAAGGCAGGATGTGTCCTCTGGAATTAATGCCATCAATTATACTATCCAGTGAGGTTGCCAGGGTGATTAAAGTTCCAAAGCACAGTTAATCCACAGCACTTATTTTCTTTTCTGGTTGAGATATTTTAAAATCCTTCTGTATCCATAAGGTACATGAAGCTACAAAGAAAGTTGGCTGTGTGCTAATCCATCTGCCTTCACTCTTATTCAACAGCAGGGTCGTTTTTCACATTTTAACCTTTGCCAAATAAGGATCATTGTAGAAAGGTGAATGTAGCTAATGATTTCCAGGAAGCAAAGGTCTTTTGAAAATCTGGAGATGAGCCATGAATTGACAAACCCAAAAAAAAGACAACAAATTCAAGTAATTCTAGACTTGAAAGTGAAGAAAGGTTATTTGGGGGTGATATAAAGAACTCATAATAAGCTATGTGATGCTGTCTTAACCATCTGTTATGATTTATGAGGTCATTATTGTCACGTGTATAGAATACAGTAAAATTCTTTCTCGTATGGTACTATAATCAGTGAGTATCACTGCCTCACTTTCTTACCTGAAAAATCTCAGAATACCTTTGTCATTACCACAGCCTTTTGTTGAGGAAGCAGAATGGCTCATGAGACATCCTAAAGCTGGATAGCCTTACTTTATTTTCTAAAAAGCCTTAATTTGGTCCCAATGGCTGGAAAGAGGCTAACGTCATCTATGTCGTAATTATATTTTTTTGTATATTGATATTTTGGGACATACATTTCCAAATGCTATTTTTTATTTTGATTTAGTTGACAAAGTTAATTTTCATTCCTGTTTAAATTTGCTTTATTTAAGCAACACCATCTGAAAGTGTTAGGTGACCACAATGGTCACACTTGTAACACAAAGAAGCGGTGCTTTTTAAATGGTGGCAGCAACAGATATTCTTTGTTCTCTTTTTTTTTTTTTTTAACATTTTATTGAATTTATTAAAATCAAATAATGTTCCATACAAGCAAGTCAAGTTTTACAAAACTGGGTTCGAAACAAATCAACCCCCACCCATGTGAAAGAGAGCTAGGCCGACAGAGTAAAACTTTAATAGCAGGAAAAATAAGTAAATAAATAAATTAATAATAAATAGAATAAAAAAGGGAAGAGAATTTGCTTCCTAAATTTAAATGCTTATTCTAAAATGTTATTGTTTTGTACAGATCCCCAAGTAAGAATTAGATTTTTTCCAATTTCAGTTAATTTCAAAATTGGATATTTCACGTTCTCAAATTCTATTTATGTAATTGACTACTTTTGAACTGAGCCGTCACTTGCTGCTGGTTTTGACCTCGTTCTGTATTCAACCATTGAGTTATGTCTTATCCTTTTGATTCTTTATTTCCTGGTTTTGACCCCTTGCTATCCCAGACCACACTCTGCCTTTGTTAATCATCCCATGTTTTTTCCTGCACTTACGAAAATCATTGGTCACTTCATTCAGGAATAAGTAGTTTTTACTGCAAAGTGTCCTTGAAAATAATGAATCGTCTAAGGTTTAACATTATTGTAAGGATGAAAAGGCAACAGTAAAGCAAAGCTTGCTATAGAAAATTGTTATTAAAATATAAAATAAGGTCTAACTAGTCCTTGTTGCTAAACGTTTGCTAGAAGCTAGTGCTCCATATATGTCTGATTTGTTACTATATGGCTGTGTGTTGAAGAGCCCTGTTTTTAATATAGTTAGTAGCTATTGGGTTTAAATTTAAACCTGCTGGTTTAGTCATGTCTCTGAAATGCTCTGTGAGTGTAAATTGTGCTCCCATTCAATGTGTTATTATATTGCAAATTTCCTTGGTTAAAGTGATCAGCCAAATTCACAATAATCCTAATAAATTAGCTTATCCAAAAATCCATACATTTTCTGAACCAATTATCTAGTTTTGGATTGCAGGGAGCTTGGGTCTACTCCTGCATCTTTGGCCACAAGACTTGGAACAGCCCTGCGTAAGATGCTATTCTGTCACATAGCATACTTGTGCTCACACTCACCTTCACATAGAGAGCTTTATAATTTAATGTAATACTTATGGTAGTTAGGAAATAAAATGGAGAAGAACCTGGAGAAAAAACCCTGTAGCATGAGAAAATGCAAACACTACATAGTGACTGGTATAAGATTCAGTCATAAGACTCGAGAGCTGTGCAGCAACATGATGCCCAATATGTTTCTCTCTATTATATTAAAAATGTTTTCTGTCATGTCCGTGATATTAAACTTTGACCACTCCCCTCCACACCGCTCGCCCAATTATTACTCCTACTGCCCACATCCCCTCTCCATACTAACCCGTAACACTCTCAGTGCTAACTTGCTCTTTAATGCAGTCCATTATGATGTCAAGGCAGAAAAGCAAATTATCGATTCAAGAATGTGGAATTTTAGATCGCAATAGAAAAAGAATGGCAATCACTGATAATGAACAAACCACAAAAATGAAAATGAAAAAGCTGCATTTAATAAAAATCAAGAATAAAGAGAATCGTCCATTAAACAAAAAAGAGAAAAATATCCCGAACAATATGTGAACAGAAATGCCAAAAAGCAATGTTTATAGAGTGTACGTTAGAGGATAAAATATTTCATAATAATGTTTTGTTAATGTAATTTAATTCTTTATTTAATTTTTATTATGTTTTATTATGGTTTACTTTTTTACTTTCACTTTTTACTATGTTTTATTAATCATTGGAATTTAAAATAGACAGTTGTAGTGAAATACTCAAGCAACTGATTTTCTATCTATAATAATTAAGCACCAAACCATCTTCCTCTTACACCCCGCATACTCTTCTATATACCATCTCTTTAAATATAATCGCTTTCTCTAATGGAGGAGTGCAACAACGCCCTTTGAGCAGCTCAGCCTCAAGATATTGGATGTGTAGCGCCTGCCCCTGGGGGTTGGCAAGCAAAGCAAGCAGGGAGCGGAGCCTGCAGTATTAAAATTGTTCAGGATCCTCACTCAAAGGGAACTTCACTCTTTAAGAAACTCTTTTTCTTGATCAAAACATTCTGACTTTCTTAATTAAATCTTTAATTTTTTAAAAATAATTAATTTACATATTGATAGCTATATGATTTATGATAATACGTTGTGCATTTCCAGCTTTGGAATAAAGCTGAATGACACTACAAAGATTGTTTAAGAACATATTTATATAATGCCAAAGAATGACTACAATTAATTTCCATACAATCTGTCATGATCATGCATTGCCATTGATAGTAGTGCAGTTTATGTTTATAGATCTGTTTACAAATCACATATCTATGCAATACATAGTTATTGTACATTTTTTGTTATCACCCTGCATTTCTTTTCCCTATCTGTCTGCCTGCCTGCCTGTTTGTGTGTGTCTCTCTTGGGACAAATAAAGTTCTATCTATCTATCTATCTATCTATCTATCTATCTATCTATCTATCTATCTATCTATCTATCTATCTATCTATCATATAGTGTCTTTCATGCTGTCCATTCATCTGTCTGTCTATTTATCTATTAAGCTTACCCAGCTAACTCCTAAAGTTATGCCAAATATTTAATAAAAAGATGGTCCCCCGGCTGGGGTTGCATGGATATAGATGATGCAGACATGCTCAGTATTCCACACTGGGTGAATGACTTACAGTCCTGCAGTTATTTTTGTTCATGACAGATATTTGTCTGGCTTTCTAATCCTAGCATTTTTTTGTATTTGAATATTTGCCAACTGGGTACTGCAATTCTGTTTAGTCTGATGCCATCTTTACTACTATTATGTTGAATGTTGAAATCAGCCCAAGCTGCACTTTTGTCACTGTAGCCTTCTATGTCATTATTTTAATTCAGACCCAATTATATGATACTTTCATTAACTCATAATGTGGCATATTGTACAAAATGACATAGCGGGAGGAAGTAAAGTAATTTTTACTACATTACATCAACTTTATTAGAAAAAAAAACCTAAAATTCGAAATTCATTCAGTGCCTGAAAAAATATATAATGACAAGTATAGCATGAACAAAATACTGGTTACTGTTCTCAAGTTGCAAAAACTGCATCTGTACCACCTTGGTCAAAATTTTAAATGACTGCACCAATAGAGAATAACCAGTATCTAAGGGTTCAGATATTTAGCACAGGAAAGTATAATGACAAATGTGAGACAGAGGCAGAGAGAGAGTTCAGAACTGAGAAAGGACATCACCAATTACTGGCAGCTCAGCTTTGTTTTGATGAGACACTCCTTAAGGTCCTACTGCTGTCTTACCAAGTTGCTGCAGGGTGTCTTCCTGCCAAACAGAAAGTCTGCTTTGAATTCACAAAATGGCTTCATATGTAACAGTGTGATCTGACTGTAAACCTTGTTTTTTGATTAATCTGAATGCACACTCATTACAGTGTAACAGAGAAATTTTCAGGAGATCAGTAAAAGATGTACATAAGTTGAAGAACACATGTAAGACTTTTTTTATAAACTGGCCAGCAAATACTAAAATACTACAAGCAAGAGCAAACAGGAGTAAACCCAAAGTACCTTTTCAAAGTTCAAATCTTTTTGCGCCTTTTTAATTTTTCTCAGGAGTTACGGAACATGCTTTTTAATTTTTTCTTTCCAATGGGTTTTTTATGGTGACATTCATTTTTTTGGTTTTAATTTGTTCCAAGGGTGTTACAATTATTTCTTGACTAGCCATCATTTTGGTTATATTTTGTGGACTGTTGCTAACTTGGGGCAACTTGAAATTGTGACGTGACAACATTGTTGCAGTTTTATAAAGGACAGAATTTAATACTTCATGATTGTCCAATATTATGGATATGTTCTAAACTTTCTTGTGCATTTTATAATGATTTAGATAATAATTTATTATTTTTTGTAGTATTCATTTAACTCTTTTTTTGGTTAGAATATTAAGCTTTGTTCTCCTCAGTTATTCATTGGCTTTTGTATTTACTGTTCTAGTAACTTGACCCTGGTTTCAGGGTTACATTCCTATCCATGTCCATGTTAAATTCTCTGTTCTGGCCTTTCCTGCCTGGGCAGAACAAAAGGCTTTCAGACACAATGCAAGAGCACTAGATACAAGACATCATCCTCTTTTACTCCCCTATCCCTCTTGTTATGTTACTGCTACATAAAATAAATAGCCATTTTACATAACTAACTGAAATGCCCAGCGTTGCCTGGGAGGAAAATAAAGTTTGTTTTTTTTGAGAAAAATATAATTAAAAAAAACTTTAAAAATAAATTAACAAACAATGAGTACTCACTAATGTGCTTGTCTTGTGGTCTTGTATTTATGTTATTATCCAATTGACGCTCAGAACCGGCCAACTGTATTTACTTTCAAAAGCAACAGGGGTGCGGTGGTGCTCAAACATAAAGAATGCTGGCAGTCACCTCCAGTTCGCCCTCTGGTGGTCGTTCCGAGTGTCAACTGGATGATGACATGCATACAAGACCACAAGATCACCCCCCACCCTACCCAGAATAGATGGGTTAAGGTTGATTCCACCCTACAGTATTTTTAGTCGACTAATGAGAAACATGTGTACCAGGTTTCATGAAAATTGCTCCAGCCGTTCGGAAATGATGCTGGAACATATATATTTTAAATGGTTGTTGACAGAAGAAAACTGCACAAAATGAAGAGTAGTTAAGGGAAAGCAGCCCATGTGAAATGAAACTGAGAACAGATCATGACATGCCCTAAATGGCAGAATGTTGTAAGGATTTGCCATTAATGTTAATAGGTAGTTAGTCTGTCATTTAAAATTAATACCACCGGTGACACTACCCAAGGAGACACAGTTTTGTCTTTCAAGGTATTGGATGGAAGCAGATATTCCAAAAAAGCAATTTTCTAGAATTTCAAGAGTCCTTTTAGAGTCTAGAGTGTCTTGCCCTTTTAATATACCTGTACTGTATGTGAGCTAAGGGATGCAGGTATACCAGGAGTCTCACAGAGTTCACCATTTTGTAGTGGGCTCGTTGCTTTAAAGCAGGGTTTCCTAAACAATGAATTGTGGGTTGCCAACACTGAGGTTTGAGTCATTACTGTATTTAATGTGAATGGGCTGTATATGGCTTGCAAAGTCAGTCACTGCAGGATGATTAAGCAATCATCCTCATTCCCCTCCCTCTACTCAGACAATCGGCTGCAATTCTCCATGGGGGCAGTTATCTAAGGAGGAGCAACAAACTTCTCATGATCGTCTGGTCATTTAACAAGGAATGGGTCTTGTAGACATTAAGAAGGATAAGATTGGGTCATGATTTAAAAAAGATTAAACAAATCCTGTTTTAAATGATTATCTCTGAGCCCCAAAGTGATTTAAAATAGATGTGTCATACATGAGATAGTTGAATTTAGATTTATGAATAAAAGGATAATAGTCCTCTGTTAGAGTGGAGGTCTGGCCCAGATAATAGAGTTGAGAAGGAACAAGAGGATTATCAGTGTGGTGGGGTGGGGATGAAGGAACATGTCAGCTGGCATATTGGAATTGAAGCCTCTGACATCCTGGTTGGTTTCACAAGAGTGCATTTTAAGTACTTTAAAACATTTTTACAAGTGCTGTACATTAACATTTCTGTGTTAATGATTGTACCAGGATTGTATAAATGATGCCATGTTTGAGTAAGAATTCCAGTGTATTTGTCACTGTGCCTTCAACATATGGTGATTACATGAACTAATGTAAATCTCGATCAACATGGGTACGTGGCATTTATAAAAGGGAATCCTGTTAGGTGTTTTATTGTGTGTGCTTTGTATTCATTTCCTTTATTACACTGCCTTACTATGTTTATTCTGATAAGGAAATATTTTCAGAAGACAACAGCCTGTTTCTGCAAATCACCCTTAGGATTAAGACATATTAATGGAAAGCCACTTTTATATTAGAACGAAAAGGTTTTTCTTCCTCCTTTTTAATAAACAAAGAGATAGCTGGCTAATTTTATACCTTACCACTAGCACCTCCCAGCTAGAAAAACTTTACTGTAGGCGTTGAACAAGTGAATCTGTTATTTTAAGAGGAAGCAATATTCAAAAGCTGTGACTTTCATTTCCCACCAAGACATATGGCCCACATACCTTTCTGAGTGCTTTTCACCCTCCTTGGTGCTGTTGACAGACCTCATCATATTTGACTTTGATTTGCCTTTATAGCTTCAAAGCACAAGTTCAAAAAGAGACTACTGTTTTGGGGATACCCCAAAAAGTGCACTAATGTATGCCTGTGTATGTGTAATTCAGATAGCCTGGGAATACTAAAACCTTCACCCTTGTCTTAATGCTAGAAGTACAAAGTTGCATACATCTAAACAACTCATTTTCTAACCCACGTTTTCCATCATAAGCTTATTGTTGTGATGTGAGAAGTTTCCAAAGAATGCCCACAAGGTACAATACCTGCAGGATGAGAGAATATGCAAACTACACACTGGCAGATAAGTACTTAATGAAGAACTGAACCAGGGTTCCTTGAGCTCCGAGCCAGGGTCGCTAATCACTGCTGCACTACGTTTTATGCTTTTTTGGGGGGTTCCCAACACTGTTAACTTTAGTTTCACAATTATTTTATTGCTCTCTAATTGTTTTGGAGTTTCTTGTAATCATTATTTTTTTATAGTTTATGCACCACAATTTTGCTTTTGGCAGGTGGCAGCATTTTGAACTTGATGTTGCTAACATAACATTAATGGGCTATTGCTAAGTTATGCTATGTGATGTCATTGCTGTATCTAATATAAGCCGGCACTACATTTTTATTGCGTCAAATATTGTGGATATGATAACATCCTTTTGTAGAGATAGTTACTGGTTTTGTTGAACTTTTCAAAAGATAGCCTAGCAAGAATGTTTGACTGAAGTTTTGGGAAATACGCATTGGGCTTTGGTAATTTCAGTTTATTATACTACTTTGTGGCTTTACTTTTTTTTATTTAAATTTTGCTCATCATTTCCCAATCCACCTTACTTTTGTTTTTATCAATTGACACCTTGGCAGAACATAAATAGTGTACACCAACAGATTATTAGACATTACAGAAATTAGAGCATGCTGGCTAAGTTCAAGAAATGTCAATGAGTGTCATTTAAATGTGGATTTGTTTGTAATATTATAATTTAAAAAAATGTGGATTTGTTAGATAAAACCACAAAGACAATTATGAAAGTGTAGAGGAGTGGAGGTATATTCATAATGTAAAAGAGTTTAAATACAGGACTGTTTCAAATGGTAGATGATCTTAATTCTAGTGAACATGTGTCTAGTTTAAAATAGAAATTGGCAAACATGGAAGCTTGATATTAGTTTTGTGCAAGAGACCTTTAAACACAGAGAGTAGTGCCAAGAAATAACTTTATAATAATTACAAAAATGCTGCATAAGATGGGCTTGGCCTAGATAGGATGAGCTTAATTACACAACCAAGAAAACCTAAAAATAGAGGAATATCAAAAAAAGGAATTTATATAATGAGACGAAGAACTCATCAAGGTACCCATCAGAGCAAAGGCATGGCATTAGTCGATTTCCTATGATAGTAAAGGCAGAAGTTAGAATTCACAGGTTATATAGCGGCAATTATTTGCAACTTCTTTTTGGAAGTGCTCCCTTATTTGCTTAAAGTGTCACTACAATGACTGTCAGCATTGCACCTGCTTCGACGCTTGTATGCAGATGCTCTGCTGTGTTTGACATGTGATATTACAGCAGTCAATTTTTAAAAGGGAAAGATCTGCAGTAGGTGAATTTTTAGCTATGTCCCGCTCTCTTGAAATTGTTAGATGCTATCTTCATGACATTTCTCACTGAATTTTTTGAAAAGTTGCTGTTTTCATAATTGATCTTCTTTTTTGCTTACCGTTTATCTTCCCTTTTCTTTCTTTTTTTGATTTTGTTTGCCCTGATTTATATTTTATTGTACATGCTATGGGTTTGTTCCTTTGAACAAGAGCCAGCTGCAGCTATGTATATAGTGCTGAGGGGATGAAGAATTTTGTTAAGCATCCCCAGGATTTTCCCTGTCTGTCCTGGTAAGGTAACACTATATGGGCCTCCCTTCAGTACAAACAAATAGGTTGTAGCAGCACAGCATTTTTTTGTATAAGATTATTCCTGAAATGTTTGCAGAGACAGATAAATGAATATCCAATTGGATATTTTCACATTTTATTTTATTAACATTGAATCACATTGGATTTTTTTTTTTTTTTGCTTTTTTGAGATTTATTACCAGAAAAAGACTTATTTCAAACTGAAAAAAGGTCTCTGCAAAGTGGACACTGCCATTTTTTTTGTTATTCTTCATGGCAAAAATGCTCAAGCTCTGTCAAACTGCATGGGGATTGTGATTAAACCATGTTTTCTAAGTCCGGTCACAAATTCTAAACACTGACTCAGCCAATCCAAGACATTAATATTGTTGTTTTTAATTCATTCCTGTATAGATTGGTTTTATGCTTGAGGCTGTTGTATTGCAGGAAAAAAATCTTCCAAGGTGCAAGTTTCTTGCAGACAACATCAGTTTTGTTTCAGGGTTTCCCAGTATTTTGCTGCTTTCTACTTTACTCTCTACCCTCATAACACTTCCAGGGCAGCATCCCCACAGCATTATGGTGTACTTTTGATAATGTGCAGTGTTACCAAACATGGTATTTAGTCTGCTGGCCAAAAATCTTGATTATGACCTCACCAGACAATAGAAACTTATTCTAGCTGAGTTTGTATGCACAGTCAATTTCATCCACAGTAGCTTGTAACTCCTTCAGAGTTATCATGGGTCTCTTGGTGGTCTCCCTCACTAATCTTCTTGCATGATCACTCCATTTGTGTGAACAGGCTGCTGTATGCAGATTTACTGTATGGCTGTACCAGACTCTTTCCATCTTTTAAACTTCTTTTCATAGAGTTGCTTGGAGTGTACCGTTTTCTTCATTGTGTGGATTAGGACAAAATGGTAACTCACCACAAGATGGACCTTTCCAGGTACAGGTGCACTTTATACTACAAAAAAGTGAACCCCCTTGATAACAGACTGGTGATTTCAGTTTATTATGTGACTTCTAAAAGCAACTGGCTACACGAAAGACTCATAAACTCTTTACCTCATCACATAATGGAGTCATCTACAGTTGAACTATTCAAAACAAGATTAACGACTCATTTCTATTCACTTGCATTCCATGACCTTCAGTAATACTGATGGTTTCCTCATTGTGATTATGTAACATTACTTCTATTTA
Source organism: Polypterus bichir lapradei (assembly GCA_026402145.1). Lineage (NCBI taxonomy): Eukaryota > Metazoa > Chordata > Cladistia > Polypteriformes > Polypteridae > Polypterus > Polypterus bichir. Next base: position 1,869,309 of record JANRMT010062809.1, on the reverse strand, counting down.
TTATTTATTTTATTTATTTTATTTCTATTTATGTTATTCATGTTAATTGTATGTTTTTCTCTTATTCTATTATTGTAAAGCACTTTGGCCACAGCATTCCTATGTTGTTTTAAATGTGCTATGTAAATAAAATTGACATTGACATAAAACAAGGATCAAATATTCAGTTCAAAATACAAGGGACGTTCAAACAGTTACGCACTTTTTTTAAACTCTATTTATTAAGAATTTTAAAAACAAATTACATCACTTTCTACACAGTCACCTTTGTTTGCAATGCAATTTTCTCATTGTTGTACCAACTTTTTAATGCCCAATTACTACTCCTCCCACCTTCACCGTTTCTAATGAAAATATAAAAGTACGGAAACTTTTTGAACATCCCTCGTATTAGTTGCCACTGCTTTGGGCTTTCTGTGCCAAATTGTCTAAACTGGTAAAGGTGCAGCTCACTGTATCTCACAATGGCTCATTTGCCTTGTGATCGTCTTCTCTGATACACCATACAAATCTGCAGTCTGTAATACTTAAAACCAAATAAAAGAAAGTGCTCTATTGACTCAGCTGAAATGTCAAAGGATGAGCATTCAGGGCAGGTAATTTCATCACCTGAACTGGTGTGTAGCCTAGTCAATTGGACCAGTTCTTCGATGTTTTCAAAAATTGTTTTATCGATATTGTGGTGCTAAAAGGGCCACCAACATTATAATTTCTTCTGATGAATCTTCAATTTTCTATCTTAAATACGTGATAACTTTGGCAGAATCAATTTCAGCGACGGTAGTAAGCATTTTTCTAATTCATTCTTGTGCTATCTCATTAACCTCTATCTCCCATGCTGACATATTGAATTAGGTATGAGTAATCTATAGAAGAGGATTCACCAATCAAAATACAATATGTGCTAGAGCCCATCCTCTCAGATCTAATGCGTGAAAGTGACAGTTTTATTTCAAGCTGTATTTTATGTTGTGTTTGGAGGACTATTATGGATAAAAATAAATAAATAAATAAGCAACAAAAAAAAACTATTTTGTGACACATTTATTTGTTTTTGTTCATATTTCGTCACCCACTTATTTATTTATGGTCACATTTCAGGACAATTTTTTTTTTTTGCTAACATTTCACAGTACTTTTATTTATTTATTTCTGTCTGTCTGAAATATTCCTCCATAATACAGAAGAAGAAGTATAAGTTAAATTCATTCTGAACAGATGCATCTGCTAGTAATTCTTAGCATACCATTTGCATTTACTGTTCAGGTTTGTCCTGCATTCACTCCATCTGTGTGCGCTAGTTCACAACCAACTGGTGATTAGTCCACAGTTCATCACATCATTGTATCTAGATAATCCAGACCATATTGACTCAGATCAGATGACACTAATTCAAAGATGATCTTTGACCCAAAATACTTACTGGGTACACTTATGAGCATCATTCAGATTAAACATTTTGTTTGTTATGGACAGTCGTGGACTAGCACAGAAATCTAGTTAACAATTTACTCAGATTCAGATCAAGCAGTCGTTTCCTTCCAATCACCCTCATTCAATTGTCCATGTTAGTGCTGAATACTAGGCCTAGAGAGTCAGTAAATAGTACTCTATCTATCTATCTATCTATCTATCTATCTATCTATCTATCTATCT
>JANRMT010062809.1:1822075-1867643 GCA_026402145.1 Polypterus bichir lapradei | reverse complement strand
TCTATCTATCTATCTATCTATCTATCTATCTATCTATCTATCTATCTATCTATCTATCTATCTATCTATCTATCTATCGATCGATCAAGTAGAGACAACTATTTTTCCACATCCCATACGGGTTAAAGCTCTTTCTTTGCCACAGTTCACAAGAGACAGTTACCAGTGCAAAGGTTTATTATGGTTGTGTCTTTATCCTCTTGTTTGTAAGTCAACTGGCATTGTGCCTGACCCCCACCCTTGCCTTGCAGCTAGTGAACCCACATAGCGGCTCTATGCAATATTCTTAGCTGTGCCACAGCAGACACCTTGGGTCACACAGGGTACTACTGGGAAACAGCACCTCTAGAGCTGGCTTCAACAAAGGGTACTGGTGTTCTAGTTATAGGCAAGATGCTGTGTGATTTAAGTTGAAAATTCTTGGGGGCCATTTATGGATTGTTCTTTTCCTGGCCTGTCTTCTTGATTCATTTGGCCAAAGGTATCCCCACCAGGAACACTGACTTCCAGAGAGCATAGTTTCAAGGATCACTGAGACAAATTAGACCCAACAGTATGAAAAGGTCAAATTCCTTAGAGGGGTGCTCTATAAATTAAAGAGGTAAGTGAGGTTAACCGGATCACACCAGTAATGCTACTGTAAAATGGTTTACTGTAAAGTATATTAAATTTACAAACACAAAATTAAGAAATTTAGAACTGTATCCATTATACAGGGTTCTTCAAGCTAAAAACAAAATTGTGCATTTTTATGTTTCTATACCTTTATATTATTCCCTTAGGCAATTATGGAAGGAATTTGATTTGTATATCAATCATTCATCAAATTGTTGGGAGCTGTAAGCAGCGCACCCAAGAAGTACTTTATGATGAAGTTTGTGCTAACATTCATAACATCACTGTGTGTTACCTGCATTTTACAATAACAGATACTAAGTGTATTAGAAGCAGAAAGAGGTATTGTCATGGTAGTTTTAAGTACCTTAGCTTCAATGTTCAATAGAAGCACAGAAGGTGCTCACATGAAAATGGGAACTGAAGTTCCTAAAGCAGTTTAGGGCAATGTCTTAGCCATTGTTTAAATACTGATTGAAACCCTGTTTGCAGAATTCAGTTAAGTTTTATTGTTTCCATAGTGATCCCTTAAAAGAGGGGCTTCAGGGGATGCCGATTTGACAGTAACTAAATGCCAGTTTAAGTTTTGTGTTCTTTATCTCTAAACACCTACAGATGATTTTTGTCCCACATCAGCTCCACTGAACATACAAATTTGTGTCTGGTATAATGCACATTAACTAAAGCTTTGTCCTTTATGGCTTGTTTACTTGTAAGTATAATAATCTGAAGAATCTAAGGTGGTATTATACATACCACAAACTGATGTTCTTAGTATTTTAGTAACTGTTATGTTTCTTATTAGTGATTCTTAACTGACAAGCCCTCAATATCTCATTGCATTAATAACATAACATAGTTCTTTCAATTCTATTTACGCTTGCCTACTGTGTAATGACCAGTACTGCATGTGATTGAGAAAACAATTATGTAATATACATCAGCACAGAATGGCTCAGCCAGCTTTGTATTGTTAACAGGATTCATTACCATAGTGTGAGTCGCACCAGCAAATGACTGGGAAAAGTGTCAAGATGCATGAACATATAGTGTATGGAGCAGCCATTCACCAAGTCTCTCCTCTGTAGGCCACCTTTTTATTTTTACCTGTTTCATCTCAAGTCATTCCTCCCTCTTGTCTTCTGTAGGTAACCCCAATTATTTTTATTTTTTTTAATTCCTTAAAGTTGGTTGAGATTACTTTTCTCTTTTGGAAAACCCACAGAGACATAGGGAGTGTGTGAAGTTCACGCAGACAGAGCTGGGGCCTGGACTCAAATCTATACAGATGAAAATCTGTTTTTAATAGTATTTACTCTCTTAGCATTTGCTGTAATTTAAAAGCTAAGCAGCAGTCTGTTGAAGTTAGAATCTGACAGATCTTTTAATGGGAATCTACTTGTGTCCATTTAACCTGAATTTCTCTGTCTATAAAGCTTAAATAAACCTATCTTTGTGAGTTCACCATGTATAGCATACTAAGCCCTTTGTAGACAAGAGAGATTTGTTGTTCACTGAAAATCCCAAGGAGCACTATTAGATCAAATCTGAGGTAATAGATGTCGTATAAAACTTCCCTGAATCTTCAAAGAACAGTTTGTCCCTAAAACTCAGTCACTGACCAGGTGAATGTTTAGTCTGAGAAGTGATCAATACAGAGAGTGATACTGGAGCAAAACCTTTTATAGTCTATAAAATATCTGAAACTTTTGCAGCAGTTCATAGTTTAACATGATCGCAAACACAATGCAAATGCTGCTGCCAAGTGGCTTAAAAAGAATATGGTGCAACTCTGAGTGGACCAAAAAATAATTTGATTTACTAAAGTGATGTATGCAAATTTCTACACAATTTACCTTTATAAATCACAATTATCTTGTAGATGTGTATACGTGAATATGCCCAGTTACCACCATGAAACAACCGTACAATGGACTATGTCAATCAACCTCGTACATATGCAGTTATGATTCTGCACACCTTCATTGGCTGGTAGATTCCCTCCTGACGCATCATGCTGTGGTCTTCAACTGAGTGCGCCAAGAGGTTAGAAAGGCATAAGGTGCCAGTGTCTGAGTGTGAGCCCATTATCACATTTCACATGTAATGACATGATTGCTATTACAATGAATAGTATGAGCCATATGAAAAACTGAGGGTTCCACCAGTTACTTTACCAACAAGCCAGCCACCACGTATCCACACCATCAGGAAGTTTGAGGAATCTGGCTGATTGCCTGTTTGCGTGTTGACATGAGCAGTTCAGTCATTTTCCTTTTTGGTGCTCTGGGGAATCATAGTTAAGGTACCTGCATAATTATAATATAAAGAGAGCCAGAGAAGAGAGATCCACATATCGAATATATTTAGTGTGATTGTAACCTCCACCAAGAACAGTTTTTATTTTTATTTATTTATTTATTATGGACTGCACTGTTATTTTGCACACTGTTTGGTTTGTGTGTTTTCCCTGAGAAGTGATGACAGGTAGTCTATATAAACTGATGAAAAAACAAACCACATTCTTTAGTGCAAACACATAGACCTAAAAGCATAGTTAATTACCACTTTTGAGGTGTAATGTAGTTTTGTCATGTCAACGCGCATTTCATGAGTGGCTCAGTAATATGCTTTATTATTAGCTGGTTTGGCTGCATTTCCCTACTTTACCAAGCGTGTCAGCATTTCCCGGTTTTTCTGAAATGTCGCATACAAGTGGATGTAAATGTACACATGTTCTTCCATAAAGTTTTCTTTTATAAATATCGACATTTGCATGGAAAGCTGAATACTCACATTTCATGTCTGTTTTTGTGCATATGCGAATTTTATAAATCTGACCCGAGGTTTCCTCATCCTTCATTTTTTTCGCATCTTTCATTCTTTCATTCTTGGCACAGTTTATTGCTTCTATGTTTGGATATAATCAATTTTTACCTGCAAAAATACATGCCATGTAAAAACATGTAAAATATTTGACTGGATTAATGTTTTTCAACATGATGCACCAATTTAACAGGGAAAATGAAGTGTGGATGGCACACGAGAAAAATTTTGAACGCAGGGGAGCCCTTCATGAAAAACAGTGAGTAGACTTTCTAGTACTGCTTCTAATAATACCCGCTGCCATTTACAAATTTTTAAGATGTTTTCTGTTATGTAAACATTAGTTCAAAGAAAATGTCTAGTTGCAGGCCTTTGCTGCTTTGCTACAAAGCCTAAATCTCATTCGTGGAGCCCTTTTCCTAATCTTTTCTCAGTCCTGCCATGACCTAGTCTATGTGTGTTCTCAAAGTCATCTCCTTTTCTAGATGTGGTGATTCCTTTGATCACTGGAGCCTTCTTTCACTACAACCTAGCTGTCCAGCAGTGCAGTCACCACTTCATCGCCTTCTGTCTGGGTGGATTTTCACTGTAACAGGTGTTCGCTAGTCAGCTCTCTGAAATCTCCTATCCCTAGCAGGACACTGGACTCGGCCGTGGCAAACCTGTAGTTGGTTTTGATTTAGCATTCTGGTAACATGAAACAGAAACCTCTTCTGTCTTGGCCTCTGACAGTCACATGCACCTGCTTATCTGTGTCAAAAATGAGACTTTACCTCTTCTGCTGTATTTTGTGGGCTAGAGATTACATAAAGTCATGAGGTTCAAGTTCAGTACTATTTAAAGCTCGACTTTCACTTCTGTGTTGCTATTTTCAAAACTATATTTATAATTCTCATTTGCCTTTTTTAAATTCATTCTGCAGAAGAGCTGTTTACCAATGATTGACACTGAAAAGATTATCATTTTTACACAACTAAGCTGTGATACATCATCCATCCATCCATCCATTATCCAACCTGCTATATCCTAACTACAAGGTCACAGGGGTTTGCTGGAGCCAATCCCAGCCAACACAGGGCGCAAGGCCACTGCAGGTGATACATCATAATAAACAATATGGATGTCCAAGTAATTATTTTAGAACACATAGATGGCCTCTCACAGCCATTTAACAATCCAAAGAGAGTGTGACAGGTAATGATGAACTTCGACATTTAGGATAGGCCATTAAATAAGTAAGTAGCATTCAATATACTGCATACTGTAGATAAGTGTTAAGCTAAAACAATAGATAGTAAACTATCAAAATGAAGTCCAAGCTACTGTTTTATAGTGTATAAGTGCATATTTTAATAATGTACCTTTAGAAAAAAAAAAATTCACAAATAAGCTGAAATATTAAAGCCCCTTTATATACAGTAAGTTTCTAACATGTTTATTGTAGGTGCTCACCAGGACAGGTTTGAAGATTAATTCCTTTGAGCAACATTTTGATGTGGTATTTTTTTTCCTCCATTCATAGACAAACGGATTATCTCTAAGTTGCCCCTATATGAACATGCTTAATGTTTATTCTTTAAATGAATGGCTTCCCACCAGGAATGGTGCTCTTAGTTTCTTGCGTACTGCTGCTGCTGCTGCTGCTGTGCTAATGGTTGGCTTTTCAAATCACTGGCACAGAAAAGCAGGTTTTGAAGATAATAGATTCTATGGCATATATGTAGTGAGCGATATTTTTATAAAGCAGCATAGAAAAAGTTATTTAACATCACAAATATTCCCTGAAGCAAAATGGTCATTCACTAAGTATAAGGAAACTGTGGGGTTCATATCCCTTAGCTTGGAAGATGTTTATAAGGAATTTTCACCAGTTTCTTCAATGTTTCTCCTGCATCCTGAAGATGTGTGTGTTAGGTTAATCATTGACTTTAAATGTGAGATAGATTGTGTGTGTGAGTGTGCTGTGTGGTGGGCCAACACCCAGAGTTCATTCTTATGTTGCACCTTAAGGTATCAGATTGTCTCATGCTTCATTAAATTTGAATATGAAAGGATGGATGGAAGAGCGTATTTGGATTATCTAAAATTAGAAACAGATATGCTATATTCTAGCTTAAATAAACGTTTTGCCTATATCATCCATCCATCCATTAACCAACCTGCTATATCCTAATTACAGGGTCACGGGGGTCTGCTGGAGCCAATCCCAGCCAACATGAGGCGCAAGGCAGGAAACAAACCCCAGGCAGGGCGCTAGCCCACCGCAGTTGCCTATATCATTTGTAAGAATTTTAAGAAAAAATCTGCTACAAAATCACTCATTTTATGCAGCGGTCCTTACAGCACAAGCAAAATTTGTTTTTCAGAGAAATAACAATATAATACAGAAATAAATTAGATGAGGAAAATTGACGGTTTTGCGCAAGATCAATCTAAATGTGAAGTTTGATTTTTTTTTTTACAATTGCAAAAGGTGCAAACAAGTTTTCTGTTAATAATGTGTAGACTGCAAATGAAGGTGATTAATGTTTTTTGTCTAGAATTGTCCACTCCGTACAATTCTGTTAATCAGTTCCTATTGCATTTCCAGAGTGAGACAGTTTTTCCAATATTAGGCAAAAATTACAGGTTTCTTATCATGTGTGCCTTACATTTTAGCTCTTGACATTTAACAAAGTAAGAAAAGCACAAACAAGTGCATACATAAAGAGAAAGAATATTGTGTGAAGTTCTGATAGAGAAGTAATATCCTAAGGTGCTCTATGGAAAGTCACAAGGAATAACAAGAGCTTGCTCTTTATGAGGCAGCCAAGGAGTTACTCCTAAGGATCAGATTGCATAACTTTAAAATATCAAGACAGTACATAATGAACTCTAAGCGTCAAAGAGCTACCAAAGTATAAGTATCTCATTTGAAAGTAGCAGCATGTAAGGCAAAGAGGCTTAAAAGGGTCAAAATTTGTTGAGGAGGTCAGACAAAACTTTAATATTTTACGGGCATTAAATAAAATGCAGAGACTTTAATAGAAGTCTAATAATGTTTAATATTTTGCAGACAGCTGTCTTGTTTACATGTGAATGTCAATTTTGTAGTGTCATGTTTCGGTGTGCAGTAGAACAAGGAATAGCAAGTCTTTAAAAGCCCTAGAGCCACATTTACAGCCGAAGCTGTTGCTATGTAAATACTAAGCACACATTTATACTGGAGTCAGTATACAGGGTGAATTAATCTCAATGTCTTTGGTCCAGAAGTTATGTGCTTTAATGCAATCTGGAAAATGCAAAGCTCATGTACTTTGAATGAGTAGGAAGGGGCAGGTACTATTTTCATGGTCTAGCAGTGAAGCGTTAACTTGTGCTGTATATGTTTTTCCAAACCCTTAAAAAAGGAAAAATGGTCTGAACACTAGTGTCACTAGTGCCTTGTTTTCTTTATATAGTGTTGTGTGTGTCCTTTTGATTAAAGCTCACATTTTGTCTACATCGGTTTAATACTTGTCCATATTTGCTGTTTATTGCCTGAGCTGTGTTATGACCTTTATCTGAGCAGCCATTTCTCAAACTTGCTCGATTTACCCATGTATGTTAAGTCAAGTCAGTTTGGGGCGCAAACACTGGTACCGCGTGTTGCTGCACCCGCCACACGACGAAGCAACTTGGGATCCTGGTTGGCAACCTCCCAGATAGACACGCAGTCCGGTCCCACCCTCCAGAAATGACCATCTGTCTGCCGCAGCAAGGTGTTACATGGGCGTCCCCTTGGCCTGGACCAGCCACTCGAGTCTTTAACAACGAGGATCCTGTGACCCGAATCACGCTCGGGGAAACGCGCCACATGACTATAGTGCCATCACTGATGCTTTTTCACAATGCTAGTAATATGCCTCATTCAGGACTCCATGAGAAACCACTCCTTCGACACAAAGCCAAACCAGTGGTAACCAAGAATTCTCCGAAGAGACACAGTGCCAAAGGAGTCCAATCTTCATTTTAGGTCACTGGATAGCATCCATGTTCTCACAACCATATAGCAAAATAGGAAGTACCAAGACTGTAAAGACTTGGACCTTCGTTCCTTTTGCAGTGATATCAGGAGCGCCACACACCGCTTTCCAATGTTTTTCAAAATCAGTCTGCATTCTTTTATAAAGCTTCTTCCAAACAGCTACAATGATTTTAGAAAATATTCAGACACCCTCACTTTTTTCACATTAAAACCTCTCCTTCCGGACCTTATTGGTTAAAAATTAAACCCAATATTTTCTTCTTCTGTTATAGCTATTTTGCTTCAAGGTCTTATATGTTGTACATTAAGAGATGCCCTTATGCACATCACTGTGGTAAAAAGCTGTGATTTAGGTATTTGTGGCCTTTGTGTCAGCTTGAACAAATCCGGGCATTCTGCTCTTACCTTTCTCTTTAATAGAATGTTTGCAATACTATACATTAAAGTATACAAGACATTTACACTCTTAACATAATGTTTAATGTTTTGATTGTGCAGATGTTTGATATTCACATACTTTCTTTTGAAAACTCTAATAGTAGTAGTAGTATTGTCATGTGTACAGAATATGGTAAAATGTATAACTTGCATGTCCGAGCAGCATGTAACATATTGCCACTTTTACCTATAGTAAAATTCAGTTTGAGAATCAAAAGCTTTGTAATAATATTTTTGTAATTAGATTTAGCAGTTTGACATTAACCCATTATGTGGTTAAATATGGTTCACCGACAAAAGCACGATAGACATGCGCCCCGACAAAACCGCGACGGACAAATGAGCGCCGACAAACCCGCTAACTTGTTTTCGACAAGTGCGCGCTGACAAAATCGCCACGACAAAATCGCGAGAGAGGCCAAGAGAGTGTTACAGGTACGTGCGCATTATGTACACATTATGTGCTAGGTTATAACTGCTGATGGCATGCCGCGAACAAATAACTCAGTCGAGGGTTGGCATAACGCGTTGTATACAAAGCGGAATTACCAGCAGTCAGGCAGCCAGCAAGTCTAAATACGCTCAACTATCAAGACGTCTTGCTGCAATTCTTCCTACATATGCAGGGCGTGATCTTAAGGACCATCCGCGTGCCGTGCTGATGGCATGCCGCGTCTCATAATATTGACTTCTAAAATAAACATTATTATATATGCTTTAAACTAGTAATTCATATTTAATGAAACTTTCGCGATTTTGTCGGCGCGATTTTGTTTGCGCAATTTTGTCGGTGCGTTTTAATCGGCGCTATTTTGTCGGTGCTCATATGTCTATCGTGCAAATGTCGGGTCACAGTTAAATATTTACTGTACTTGTATTCAGTCCCATAGAAAAAGGTGAGTATAACTGTCCCACTTGTGATACCATGGTGGGGCTTGATAAACCATGACACTGAATTAGACAATAGACTTTATAATCCTAATCCTTGGAGTACTCTGTATTTTAGTGATCTATTGACCTGTTGGGACATTTTTTCCAGTCACCACCTTTCAACTGCTTAATCCCAGGTAACATCTACAACTTCATTTCCCGAGCAGTCCACACGCATTTAACTTTGTTGGTACATAAAGAATTTGGTAGTCCCAACGAACCTCTTAGCTTTTCTAGTGTTGCTGATTGATGTGCTTCATCGAAGCTTAAACAAAATCCATTGCTTTTCATGTGAGGAGTGAAAATGACAGACTTTGCAACATTGTCAATTCTAGTGCCATTTTGGTGAAGCAGCCGGTGCCCAAGCAGTAGACAAGACGAACCACAATATATGTTTCATTGGCTTTTAGGTCTGATCAATAGAAGATGTGCTTCATTTCCTGATCATGGATATCCACTTGGTCACCCAAGCGACACATTAAAATATCTCCCATCTCTGACAGCTGCATTATAACACATGTTACTCTTTAGCTGCTTTTGCATACTGGTTTTGGTTTTGGTGCTCAATTTCCCCTTTTCTTTTTCATTACTCTGACCTTTTTCCTTTTGCTGACCATCTCTTCTTTGTCCTGACACTGCACATTTTTCTTACGGTCAGAGAAAAGCTAACAGGTGATTTCTAGTTTGAATTCTCATTTTCTCCGACTCACTCTACCTCCTTCAAGCACTCTGAGCTCATAACATTTGGAAGGTTTTCTGCAGTTACATACAATATAACATGCTCAAACCCAATTAATCCAGTTTGTTGGGGTGGATGGAGCACTGACCTATTTGGACACAGCCATACTTAACACACGCATGAGGTCAATTCATTTGTAGAAACCTGTCATATACATCTGTGGGATGAGAGAAAAAATTCCTTAAAGAAACAGAAAATGCATGCATACTTCACACAGACAGTGACTAAAGAAGCATTCTGGATCTATCCGTGATCATTGTCAGTGATGCTGAAAGTATTTATAGGCTTATAGGGTCATTACTGTCATGTGTACAGATCACATTGAAATTCTTATTTGTATGCACTAATTAGCACTTTCTGGCACCATGGTTAGTAAGCATACTGTAACTGTCTTACCCTAAAACTTCTGTTTCCTTTACCTGAAAAAGGTTAGAACACATTTGTCATAACCTAGCAGCATAAAAAAATGATATGCACCAAATGTTTATTTCAGTCAAGCAGAGAGAACACATTATGTGATGAGATCACAGAAAGTGCTGAGACTGAGGCACAAGTGGAAGCCTCGGCATACCATGCTGCTCCTATCCAGTGACCCCTCAAGTCTAATTCAGTGAGCTATTTGTTGAGTTTAAAATAAAGACCAAATAAAGCAAACTATTGCCTTAACTAGATAGTAAGCGAAGGATAAAATCTGATACATTTTATTACATTGTGAGAAATTGTATTGCCTTTCAGGCCGTAAAGCCTTGTGTATTAGCTGGGAAACTAGCCAGATCCTCTTCATAGGAAAACTGTCTCTACTCTGCGAACTGCAGACACCCCAGAGGCCTGCCAATTCATCAGTTCTCCTGTGGTGGAAAATGAGCTGAACTGAAATGATGCAGAGATTGAATTGGGAATCCCAAACTGCTGATGAGAAACAAGCTAAATTTTTTAATGGTTACAGGATTTCACTCTTGAAACAGCTTTGTCAAATTAAAACACATTTCTTTGATGTATGAAGTAAGCAGGGAGCAATGCAATGTAACGTTGTCACAGCAATACAAACATCCAGCAAATATAGCTATCGTTTGCTTTTTTTGTCAGAATTCATCAGTGAAATAACTACCATTTCATTTATACAAAATATATAAGCGGCATTCTGTAGGTTTCTTTTTCTTCTCAATTCTGTTGCCCATTGCAATTTTTTCTTTTTTTAGTTCTCCATTCAATTAATTTTACAGACAACTTTACATCAGGTGAAATACACTGATCAGCCACAACTGTAAAAGCACTGACTGGTGTCATGAATAAGACTGATCTAGTTACAATGACTCCTGTCAAGGGGTGGGATATATTAGGCAGATAGTGAAAAGTTATTTCTTGAAGGTGATGTGTTAGAAGTAGGAAGAACGGGCAAGCATAAGGATCTAAACACGTTTTTCAAGGGTCAGACTGTGACGGCTAGACGACTGGGTCAGAACATCTTCAAAATGGCAGTTCTTGTGGGGTGTTCACAGTATTCAGTGGTTAGTACCTACCAAAGGTGGATGAAGGAAGGACAAATGGTACACTGGCATAAGGGTCATGGGCACATAAGGTTAATTGATGCATATGGCAGGCAAAGGTTAGCTCGTATGGTCCAATCCCACAGAAGAGCTGCAGTACTATAGTGCAAATTGCTGAAAACTGTAATGCTGGCCATGAGAGAAAGGTGTCAGAACACACAGTGCATCACAACTTATTGCATATGGGGCAGTGTAACCAAAGACCAGTCAGAGTGCCCATGCTAACCTTTGTCCACTGCTGAAGCCACTTACAGTGGGCACATGAGAGTCAGACGTAGGCCATGGAGCATTAGAAGAATGGTCTGATAAATCATGTTTTATTTTTGATCATGTTGATGGTCGGGTTCATGTGCATTATTTACCTGGAGGAGAGATGACAACAGGATGAACTATAAAAAGAAGGTAAGGTGGCGTAGGCAGTGTGATACTGTGGACAATGTTCTGCTGGGAAAGCTGTTGTCCTGGCATTCCTGTAGATGTTACTTTGACAAGTATCACCTACTTAAAAATTGTTGCAGACCACATACACCCCATTGTGGCAACGGTATTCTCTGATGGCAGTGGCCTCATTCAGCTCTGCCACACTGCAAAAATTGTTCAGTAATGGTTTTTGGAACATGACAAAGAATTCAGGTTGTTGACTTGGCTTCCACATTTCCCAGCTATCAGTCTAACCAAGCATCTGTGGGATGTGCTAGAGAAACAAGTCTGATCCATGAAGTCCCTACCTTGCAACTTGCAGAACATAAAGGATTCGCAGCTAATGTCTTGGTGTCAGAAACCACAGAACACCTTCAGAGATCTTGTAGAGTCCATGCATCAACTGGGTCATAGCTGTTTTAGCCGGGGGGGTCCTATGGAATATTAAGCAGGTGCTTTTAATGGTGCAGCTGATCGGTGTTTAAAATGTAAACATGGAAGAAGCAGCAGCTCAAGTATTACCAACATCTTGGCTGAGCTTTTATTGGGAGAACAGTATAGTGCTGAACTGGCAGTTTTGAAGAAACTGGCCTAGAAAATTGCCTCATTGCTAGTTTAGATGCACTCTCTCGTTTTGTTTATGACCCTTGAATTCCCAAACTCTAACTCTGGTGTATTGCTCACCTAATTTGTGTAAAATGTCATTCATTGTGAAAGCTAAATTAAAACAGTAAGATTAATTGCTTGAAATAATATAATTGCTTGTAGAGATCTGAATCTTTAATCCTTCTCACCAACAATAAAATTCTGAGTTTACTCTTGCATGTAGTTATGTAGTCTCTCAACGTATGTTATTTATTTATTTATTTATTTATTTTTGGTTGGATGGTTCAAAATGACCTGCCTATGTTCACAGAGTGATTAGACACTTGTCACTATACCACACTGCCTAATGAACTAGTTGAGAGTTCATTTTTTAGTTTTTGAAAGCGAAAAATAATAAAATAATAATAATTTGGTGGTTCCCTTGCTTGTACTATACAGTTACTGGTAGCATGATGTTTTGTTATTTTTTAAGTTTAAAGAAATTCACATGTGGTACACTGTTTCAAAGCCATGCTACATACAGTAACTTTACAAATATAGAAATTCTGCCTGATATGTCTTTAGAGGAGCTGAAAAAAAAGTGGCAGCAGATGTTTCTGTAGCTAGCATACCTCTTCATTATTTGGGCAAGGCTTTTAAAGAATTCAAAGTCCAGAGGAGTTTAAGTTTATCTTGTACAACCCACTGAAATATCAAAGCACAATCTTTATATATGCCATTATAGTAAAAACTAATCATACTATATTAGTTAAATTGCCATTTTTGGGATCACACAGTTTGATCAGTTAAAAATTTTTTAGGTGCCTCAGTGCAGAAATTTTTATAGCTGGATGCATTCACTGGCACCATTCTCCTTTACTCAAATTTTACAGCTCACTAGAGGGATGATGACCTCATTCTAACCCCAGCTCACAGGGTAAAAAAAAATATTTCTTCTGCTGCTAATAATAATAATTCATCTGTCAATCCATCATTTCAATTGATGGATTATTACTTTATGAATATAACACTCAACATGAAATAATAACAAAACTGTGCTTAGGCAAACAATTAAATGGCATTTAACCGCATAACTATAACCATGCTTAAGAAAAAGGAAATATCTTTATTCTTTATTAGTAATCTTGTTACATGATTTGTAATTAGATTATGCATTGTGTGCACATCTCAGTTCATTTTATATAGTGCTCTTCACTTCTTAGATGCTCATTGTGCTTGTACAAGTTTACACGTATACTGTATTAACAAAAACAATTAAAATAGATATTATACAATGCACAAACTATATTGAATGCACAGTATAATTGGGTAATGTCAATTTGATTAACAAGGTAACAGTCTTGATCAATACAGATCTGTGGTTGTTGGGAGTTCAAAGCTTTGACTTTTCATGCACATATGGCCAGCCTCAGGGAGGATGGTAGTGTTTAGTGTTGCATGCTATTTGTAATAACTTCCTTTATGCTCTGAGCAATAAAAAGGGCAATCACTTGCAATCACTTATAAAAATATATTGTTTTATATTAATACCTAAAATCATGAAATGTAAACTTTTGACCTATGTCGTGTTTTTTTTTGTTTTAATAAACCATATTTAGTTAGTGTTTCATTAAAACTGAAGCTACTGTATACTTCTTAAGAAAAGTTATTCATCATTTTCCTTAAAAAAATAGTTTGTGTATCCTAATGCTGTGCAAACAACTGAAAGCGTAATGCAAAGAAGACAGTGGCCATCAGGTTACTGTAAACTATTCATCCTCATAGTTGCTAAAAAAAGCATGATACTAGCATAGTTTAAAAGTGATCTGTCATATAAATATTTTTAAATGCTATTGATATATGATAGTGATAATGATATTTGTCTATTTTTCCTAAATTATAATGTTTCTCTTTATAAAATTGCATACCAGTGTTCAGAACTGCAGCCTCGCAGTGGTTGGGTGACAATGGCAATTCCAGACTCTCTCACAGTCTGTGTGCCAATTCATTTTCTAAAGCTGTTTTTTCTCTTACATTGTTGGACAGAGTTGGAGTTAATCCTGGCAGTATAGTGTGTGAGCAAGAAGCATACTCTGGATGGGATTCCAGATCAGGGTAGGGTATTTTTGTGCATGCACCAACATTCAGTTGCCAGGCATATTTGTCTTTGGGATGTGAATGGAGAACTGGATAACTCTGGGTAAATAGGCCACAATGTGGATGTGCATAGCCAATGTCAATGGTGTCCAGACCTGGAATTGAGTCCTGCTTTCTGAACTGCAGAACTGTAGAGACAGGAGAACTGATCGAGTTGAAAGAAGCTATAGCACAAAAAAGAGCATGCTAAATTCCATTTTGATAAGGGAATCATTTTAGAAAATCTTGAATGAAGTGAGTCTTTAACTTTTATATCAACATTAAAATTAGTGGATCTTTTAGAACATATCTATTTATAGCATTCCCTAGATAAAGAGTCACAATACTACATGCAGATGCTTGGGGGAGTGAGATTTTCAGTATCAGAATATCTTCGTTTTCTTAGTTGTTACTATTTGATAAATAAAGCTTTTCGCTTATTTTTTACTATTAAAAAGTATTTCATGACTTCCAAGGAGATTTTACAACAAAGTGTTAAGAGCATCTGCAGTGCAGACCACTTGTTTGGGTTTGTGATTCATTCTAATTTTATTTAACTTGTTTGCTTCTGTCTTTTGATTTGTACTCTCTGTTTTTTAAGAAGCAGTTTTAATAGAGTGCATTAAATTGATATGAGACTAAAGAATCTGTAAAATACCCATGAGAACATGAATAGTTCCCACCTGCACTCCTTTTATTGAAGTAACAGCTGGAGTTGCACAGATAAATGAACATTCTTGAGAACTATAAGTAGACGTCATACTAAATTATTTGCATGTACTGTAAGGCAGAGGTAAAGTTTGATAAATAAGAAATTTGATAAATTAGAGGAAACCAGTCAGTCCATTAAGTATATTTGGTTGGAAAAAAAGTAAATTGGTTCAATATTCTGTCTGGACAAATTCATTTTTGAAGGTTGATATGAGGGCGGCAGGATGCTGCTGTTAGCATTGATATTATTTAAATTGATATTAAATGTCTCATGTTTTCAGATGATGCCATACTTAACTGTAGGGTATTTTTAAAATCAAGGAATGCTTGCTTTTTATATTGCTGATTCACATTAGAAAAATGAAACATAGCTCGGATTCTAATACTTATAAACACATCAGAAGATACACAGAAGACGTAAGATAAATTGGTCTTAATCCAAGTGCTTATTTGTGGCTTTACAAGCAGTGTCATTGCTATTAGTCTCCTTGACTACTCCTTCCTTCCGATGCTGCTCTGTAGAGTGTATCAAGGTTCATCTACTGTATAATCCAAAATAGTGGAAGGTAGTAGTTTATCACCTATTTTTGTACTCTTTTTAAGGAATGTCGTCTGCAATGTGATCTTCATCCAAAAGGGTAATTTTCCCTGTATAAAAATGTATGTGGATTAATAGCCATAATGACATTTGTGTGAAGTCAAAGTATCTTCCTATGTGCAGCACTTGGACTCAGATAAAATGTAACTTCATATCTCTATTCATTTATTATTTTATCTATTCATTTGTCTTTACTTGCATAAAGGTTTACACTGTTGACCTAGCTCTCTTTCTCAGGGGTGGGGTTGATTTGTTTCAAACCTTTTTCTTTTTGTAAAACTCGAGTTATGTGTATGGAGTGTTGTTTGATTTTTAAAAAATCAATACAATTAAAATGATTACATTCAAAATGTAACTTCAAAGAAGAAATAAAAGACTAATGTTCTAAGTCAGAAAACTGAACTTTTCTGCCAAGTTTCTTGTGCAGATGTTGACATTAAATTTATCAGTCAGTTGTTGTGCTAGTTTTCCATTTTCAAAACATAAAAAAACTCTTCAAAAATCTTGACCGCCATGTATTTGAAATCATACATCAGTTACACCCTACCCCACAAACACATCATATAGCCATCCTGTCGTCTAATCCCATATGTCACCTGTTCTCCCTCAGCACTCATGCAACCAACATGCTGTGGGAATCAACCAAATTGTTTGCATACACTCACATTCATGTTAAGGAGTTCATCAGGTAAGCTAAACTGTATTCTGTTAAATAAAATTAAGTTATATATTTTAATATATTCTTGTTTTTCATTATGCTGGAGAATGGTAATGTAGAGAGCGGCTGGACATGCAAGTAAGAATTTCACTATGCTCTGTAGATATGACTATACTTTGATGCTATTACTATTATTGTTTAGCATCAGACAGATTGTGTTGCAGCGGTCTGGTGCCACACACCGTCGATGGGATAGTGATTTATTTATTTTTTTGGTGGGGTTTCCAGGATTGCAACCCAGTCTTGGCCCGACCCACACTCACTCACAGACAGAGACACGACCCACTAGATCAAATAAATGAATGAATAATATATTAAATGGAAATCGAATATAAACAACAAAAAATAAGACCACCGTCTCCTTCCCCTTTCAGCGATAACAAATACAACAATAAACACCCACAACAATGTCCATGAATCAGTCCCATGTAACAGATGCAAATGAAGCTTGGGGGGGGGGGGGGGGTATCAGATCCTGTGAACTGTACAGGTGAATACTGTATAAAGTTTGTCCTACTGTTTCTGAAGCGTTTTACGTTGAGATGCATGGGAGCGCTCCCTCTGATGAAGACGATGCAGATGGGCATGAGACAAAACTTGAATCTAATACAACAGTAATGCAGGGCAACCATGTAATATCCACAAAGGCAAACGGCAACAGTGATGACAAACAAACAATGGTGCTCCTTCTCTATTTAGCTGGCTGTCTTTTAAAGTTCCTGCCAGCCCTTCATGTCCCCAGCAACCCCTGCACCCATTGTAGACGTCCACTCTAGACAGTACCTTCAAGGCAGCTGGGAATTGAAGTCCATTAAGTTGTAACACTGCTACAATGTCATCAAAACATTGTTTTAGAGCAAGTGAGCAGTTGGTGGTAGACAAAAACCAGTCCTCAATCAGACAGCATTCTGACATAGTATACCTGCAGTCGCTCCCAAATTGCCAGTTTAAACCAACCACCCTAAGAGCACATATTTCTGGGGAATAAAAAGAGGCATATTACTCTTGAGAAGTAGGAGAAGCATATAATTTATATATGTTGGCAATGCCAAAAGCCATATGGAAGTTTTTTGCTAAAGAGAGAAACAGTCCAAACATTAAATGTTTATTTAGACATAAGGAGCATTTCTGATTGAACCATATTATTTTGTGTGCTTGACACCAAAGTGACAATTGGAAAAACATTGAAATTTATTAAAAGTACATTAATATGGCGTGGTGTGACTTAATATTGTGAGAATGTTTTGTCATTTTCATCTAATACGCTTACTGAATTTTACTTTCAAACAACACAAATAGTTTGTAAATGACATAAACTATTACTTTGAGAATGTTGCAGCAGAGCATCAGCCTATATGAATCCAAATAAGGAACTTGGCATCAATAGTAATCTTGACGAGTCATTTAATATTAATATCTGGACAAGTATGAAAGACTTAATTTACTGGAACAAGGACAGCATTAGCAACTAAACCTGACTTCTGTCTTAATATGGAAGGGTGAAGATGTATAGTGTATGACAGATGTCTGAGCCCTTGTGCTATGTTACCAGAGAAGGCTGCACTAATGAAAGATATCAAATAAGGAAAGAAACACTTTGTTTATTGTCACTTACAATGAATCATTCATTCATTTTCATTACATGCTTCTGTCCAGTTTATGGTTACTTTGTGATCATATATACTCATTGTGAAGCTTGTACAGTAACTTCATCCAGTCCTATATACAGTAAGTGATGTAGAAAATGGTATGCGTATTTTAGTAATAGCCATTAAGTCTAATTTAATAATAAACATCATATATACACTGTACAAAATACAAGATAGGTATAGTAAGCATACAAAATAAATTGATCTGCTTCAACCTCCCCCTTACAACAAGTTAGATACTTAGGGTGCATAAACAAAAAGTCAGTGGTAACACCTTAGCTTTGCTACTGCAAAAAATCATCTTAATAATTTAGTGCTACTCATCAAGACATTAACATACACTTCTTTGGGTCTTCGTTAACACTTAGAAAACATCAGTTAAGTGAGCATTCATCTCTGCAATGTGACCTGCTAACAAAAGTTCACTTTGGGGTGATCTGAGGTGGCTTAACTGAGACACATTTTTCTTAATATTGCATATTTACATTTTGTGAATTCTTCATATTAATTAGTATTTTTTCCATCATGTTGATGTGCCACACTGCACATAAATAAATAACCAAGCTAGTGATGTTTTAGAAGTGTTATGAAGACCAAAAGAAGCCTTTGATAAGGTCTTGCTACATAAGAGTAAATGAGTAATAGATGCATTTTGGCGGTACCTAAACTAAAATCTTACCAATTCAATCAGTTTAAAAGAAAACAGACTGGTCATGTAGGCTAAATACAATATGTAACAAAAACAAAAATGTTAGGAAAAAACTCATGTCCCTGTACTTGTAAAGCCCAGTTAATCTAGTTCAGTTTTTTACCTTATATAATTTGTTCAAAATTGTGGAAAATTACTTTTGTAGCGAACTTGCCTTGGCCATAACTGAAGATTAAGGAAAACATTTTCATCTATACCATAAAATTGTTCCCCATTTTTCCAATGTGCAAGAAAACTCAAACTAAAGTAAGCCAATAGGCTTGAGCTCTAATATTGAGTGGCAATTCAGTAAACCTAATGTACACCTACTGAGTTAAAAAGTGACAATAATTTGTTGCTGTCTGTATCACTCCCCCGATTAATAGCATTTCTGTTTTTTTCTGTATTAAAATGCAAGTAGTTATCTTTCCACCCATAGTTTTAATTAATTGACAGAATTAACTAATCACACTATTCAGGAAATGTCATTTGATCTTAAAGAGAGGTATATAGCTGAGTGTCCTCTACTCTACTAAAGAAATGAATGCAAATGTAATGTTTAATCTAATGATTTTGCCCCTGGTCTGAGTATGGAGTCCTGAGAGGCACTGTATTTAATATGAGAACATAATCATGGAGTACTGGTATTGTGGGTGAGTAAGGCAGGATCAAGCATGAGTAAAAACCATACATTTATATTGTTATTTTTATATTGTCACGCTTGGGTCACAGATTTTCACAGAAACACAGGAGGTTGTAGAAGCAGTGACTTTAAAACACTGCAAACAAACATTTGTCTCTTTTTCAAAAGTTTAAACTGTGCTCCAAGACAAGACAGAGATGACAGTTCCGTCTCACAATTAAAAGAATGCAAACATATCTTCCTCTTCAAAGGAGTGCACGTCAGGAGTAGCGAATGTCAGAGAGAGAGTGAGAGAGACAGAGAGAGAAAAGCAAGCAATCAAAAATCAATAGTTGCTTTTCGGGCTTTTAAGTATGCAAAGCACCTCCCGACAAAGCAGCTGCAAGGAAGGGAGCAATGTGAAGGTAGTCTTTCAGCACTTTTTAGAGGAGCGTCCGTATCCTCTAGGCCAGTGTGCAAGCAGCCCCTCAGAGAATGTCAGAGAGAGACAGAGAGAGAAAAACAAACAATCAAAAATCAATATGTGCTGTTCGGCTTTTAAGTATGCGAAGCACCAAGCGGGAAGCATATCGTATTTCATTAAGGAATTTTATTTAATACATAATACGTGCTCTGATTAGGTAGCTTCTCAGCCATCCGCCATTAGCGTCCCTTGTACGAAATCAACTGGGCAAACCAACTGAGGAAGCATGTACCATAAATTAAAAGACCCATTGCCAGCAGAAATCCGCGAACCAGCAAAAAATCCGTGATATTTATTTAGATATGCTTACATATAAAATCCGCAATGGAGTGAAGCCGCGAAAGTCGAAGCGCGATATAGAGAGGGATCACTGTACACTAATTTATGGGCAAACAATTAATATAACATAAATAACTAACAAATGCCTCTAACAGGTATCACATTTCTGCACATACTGATGTAATTTTGGTAAATATGAATAAAACTACAGAAGACTGGTGCCTGGGAACCCAAAGTATTTTCTGGTGAATTGAACAGAATAACGTTTCCCTATTCATCAGACAATAAACGTTGTTTACAACACCAGTTAGTGCTTTCTCTGTTCTGTGACTGGCACAAACATCAGACTGGAGCTTCTGAAGTAAATTGAAATGTGTACGGTAAAAAACTGAAGCTGTGTGGCAACTTATTTGCCAATTAATTTAGAAAGAATAGGTAAATGTGAAATAGATGTGTAATTACAGTAGTAAGCATACATGGGTCTAGCTGTCGTTTTATTTTTCTAAAAATGGTCTGATAAACTGCTACTTTTAGTGCATTGAGAAATCTTCCAGTTACCGGTAGTAATGAACTATTGATAATGCAAAATATAGGTTCTGCTAGAACAATAATTGAGATTTTGATTTGTTTGTTTTTGGGGTTGGGTGCAAGGGACAGTTAGTTTAATTTCACGTAGACTTGTCTTGCTCAAATAATCCTAACCCACCTCTTTTAAGTCAGTGGGTAACTGAAGTTATATACTATTTGAAATTAGATTAGATTCTCACTTAGAGGATCTGTTCAAAACTTTTTTTTAAACCTGACAGGACCTCATCAATAATATTTTAAAATAAGCATTTAAATTGTGGAAGAAGACTCCCTTCATTCTTTACTACTCTCAATAGTTTTACTATGGCTGTTGGCCTTCCTCTCTTTCTTCATGGGTGGGGGTTGATTTGAATTTAGTTAAGTTAAGTTTGACTTAATTGTATGGAATATTATATGCTTTTAGTAAATTCAATAAAAGATAAAAAAAAATTTCAAAAACTAAATTTACAGTTGCTGAAATGTTACGCAGAAGGAGAAGATGGGGTTTGATGTCGCAGTTCTTAGAAGTCTGTGAGAAGACTTTGAAATATGGGTTAATGTATTGGCAATTTATACTTAAAGGTACTTTGCATAGGAATTCAGATTTTCCATTTGTCAAATTAGCCTCTTTAAGAGACAAATTAAAACTGTATGTCATCTGATCAATACTGTAGTTCAGGACTAGGCTTGTGTTTCTCACAGTATCCACAAGTTCTGATGTGTAGTTGTCATCAAAATGTCGCACTGTTCTTGGGTTTTATCTGTGGCTAGCAAAATACTGCGCTTCGCAGCGGCGAAGTACTGCCTTAAAATTTTTATTAAGAAAAAAGTAAACATTTTTAAACTGAGGGAAAATATACAAATAATTATTTGTTAAGGATCTCTTTGTATACAACGTTGTCAGTGCGGCCCTCTGGTTCTAATATGACCAAGCTGTGCGCTGAGCTTACTCTTGAGCATGCAACATACAGTTGGCCATGTGAAAAGCAATCCTGTCTCAGATCAATGCCAACCTTTTGTAGGGTTTGTCCCTGAGACTTATTAATTGTCAATGTCAATGTCAATGTCACTTTATTTATATAGCACATTTAAAACAACATAGTAATGCTGCGGCCAAAGTGCTTTACAATAATAGAATAAAAGAAAAAAACAATAAACAATAAAACATAAATAGTAATAAAATATTTGAACATAAAATAAGATAGATAATAAATAGGAATGATGTTATATGATCACAAAGAGGAAAAACATCAGTATTACTGAAGGTCACTGAATGCAAGTGAAAAGAAGTGAGTTTTTAATCTTGTTTTGAACTGTTCAATTGTAGACGACTCCTTAATATGATGAGGTAGAGAGTTCCACAGGCGAGGGGCAGCAGCTGCAAAGGCCCTGTCCCCCTTGGTTTTACATTTGGTACGAGGGACATCAAGAGACAACTGACCAGAAGATCTAAGCACTCTGGATGGCTAGTGTAAAACACACAGCCCTCCGGTTCTAATATGACCAAGCTGCGCGCTGAGCTTACTCTTGAGCATGCAACATAATTGTCATTGCAAAGCAGAGCCTTACTGGAAATTGAAGGTGTTTGAATTAAAATGGGAGATCAGAGGATACGAGGAATAAAAACTCTCTCACCTGAGCCACTGCCAGTAAAAAATAGTTACCTCAATTAGGTTCTTTTGCAGACGCGTGACCTGAAGTCTCGTGCCGTTACAAAGTTTCGGTGGCTGTAAGTTTCTCAGTAACATTACTGGTGCCCCAACCTTCAGAGTGTGGAGAAACTCTACCGGATAGTGTACCGCATCTTCCACTTCTACAACTGAATCCACAGACTAATATGTTTTCGGTTGTGAAGGTAGTTCTTGAAGTAAAATGTGGTTTATAGTCGTAGTCATGTCATTTCTTGGTGTCAGGATAGCTCTCTCCCTCAACCATGACACGTCGTTTTCGAGGAGATTTCGTAGATTGGGGTAAACATTTTGAAGAAGGCTTGTAAGGTATTCATGAGGAGACAGAGATTTGTAGGAATATTTATTTTATGATTTTCTTGAATGAAGGTGCCATCACTTATACTCATCAGAAGAGCAGATAACTCCCCGGCTTTTTTGTCGCCTTTCAAATGAACCCTCATGTTTATTCTTAAGGTAACAACATTGATTTGTGGCCATAGTTATGAAGACTTCAAACATGCTTTAACTTCGTCAGCGCGTGTTCCTCTGGGCACGACTGGTAGGGTTTGCCGGAAGTCTCCAGCCAGTAACACTGTCAAGCCTCCCATAAGTTTGTTGGTGTTTCGGATGTCTTGGAGGGTCCTGTTTAAAGCCTCAACACCTCCTCTGTGTGCCATAGTGCATTCATTCCAGACAATAAGCTGACAATGTCGCAGCACTTCAGCCATGTTGCTCTGCTTTGATATGTTACACATGGGGGATGCAGTATGGCTGAGGTTCAGAGGCAGCTTGAAAGCTGAATGAGCAGTTCTGCCACCTTCAAGAAGAGTTGCAGCAATGCCAGAAGAAGCCACAGCTTTGGCAATGTTACCTTTTGCTCGGATATTCACAAGGAGAAGGTTTATGAGGAATGTCTTACCAGTTCCTCCTGGAGCATCAAGGAAAAACACCGTGCCAGTGGCCGAGACAACGCTCCTCATGACTTGCTCATAAACTGACTTTTGGTCACTATTTAGCAACAGCTCGTTATTTGTGACTATATTGGCCAATTGCGAGGTGTTGTAAGATGTCTTTTTCAAGTACTCAGGATTTGACGTAAGTGCTGCCAGTTCTCTGAAAGGTGAAGGCAAACCGTAATGATCAAGAGATTGACCTCTAATAGCAATTACGTAGTTTTCAAGCAACTGTAGACACTTGTTATTGATCAAATGTAACCACTGGTGGACTTCTGTTTGTATATGATCTCTTTCAGTCTGTCTCCTAACATCTTCTGCTATGCTGTCTTTATGTTTTTCCCATAGGTTTAAGGGGTTTTCCATTTGGCAGAACACCAGCATGACAGCAAAGAGTTCACAGATCTTTTGAGGTGACCAATACAGAGCAGCTTCCTGTATCCTGTAGAGTCTCGTCCCAGTTGATATCATTCTGTAAAAAACCAAGTCCTCTGCAGGCCGACTTATAGGTTGGATGTAGGACACCATCAACTGTTCTGAGAGATTTGAAAGACGTGGGACCTGTGATTTCATTGAGCAGCAGTCGAAGATGGTAGCATTCAGAGTTATTTCGGTTCACAGTGTAGACCCGTCCCAGCACATTATCTTTTTTCACTCCCGAATGTCCTGGTACAGGGTTCCCCTGTTTCCTCCAACGAAACATGTTGTTTGCCCACACATAATATGATCGAATTTCATTATAATGAAGTTGTTTTGCAAAATCATCGTGGTTGCAAAGGTCAAAGAAAGGGTAAAAGGGTCGTCTGTGGTGGATTGTGTACTTTATTGGCAACATTGCCTTCTGTGAAATAAATTCTTTGTCCGTTCTCAAGATGCACAGCAAGATGAATGACCAGAAGGTAACGTTTGTGAATGGGAAAACAGAAAATGCACCAGGCTGCTTCAGAGCTACTAATGTAACACCCAGCTTCGTATCGAGATACTTCGTCATTTTGATTTTGTATTGTAAATACTGCCTGGTCACTTCCCTTGTTAACATACTTGCAGATGTATTTGATCGATTTTACTGAATTGCAATATTCGACATTGATGTGAGCATTGAAGAAGCGGGACAGCACAGGACTATAAGGGACCACCCATCTGTTGTCGATATGTACTCCTTTAATGTTAATTGTATGACCTACATCAGCAGGTGTGCACCGGCGGTACTGAGGGTAACCATCTTCTCCGGTCTGAGATGAAGGGACGCGGGTACTTCTTACTGCATATTCTGTTGATCATACAGGGTGAGTTGATATTATGAGGTCCACATAGGCCGTGAATCATGGTGATTTTACTATTTTGTGGTGGGCAGGGTCAGTCTGTGGATCAGGAATTTCCGCACGGATGACTTGATCGATGACAGCTGGTTTAATCCTGTCCTTTAGCCACAACAGAATGTGTGCATGGGGAATACCTCGCTTTTGCCACTCTATGGTGTACATGTAGCAATGTGTACAGCCGAAAATGTTACTCTTCGTGAGCAAGTCTATCATTTTGCAAATCTTGAGATGAAATACACAACTGGTAAGGTTGTGACGATCGTAAGGTTTTTGATTTGGAAGGAGAAGTTCAGTGATGTCAGTCCATTTAGGATTGCAAGTAAATGTAGTGAATAAGTCAGGGCGGCCATAATGACCTACGTATGTCATTGCGTCTTGTGTACACTCGTGCATATAGCGAGGTCCTCCAGTGAACGACGATGGTAATATCACAGCTTGACCAAGTTCCCTTAAATTAGTGTCGTTTTTGTCAATAGCATCTTTCAAGTGGACGTAATTTTCAGTTCATAGTTTCTTCTGATTTAGTCTGATATAATTTAGTCTTTCAGATTCAATTTTTGCATACATATCAACTAAAAACTGATTTAATAAAGTTCTGAAGAAAAGGGTAGTATTATCATGATGTTGTCTGATCATAAACGGTATGAATAGAAGTTTGCTGCAGAGACGGTTTTCTTCATAGGTAACTTACTGGCAGCATGAACTTGAGGTATAGACACAGAATAGCCATCTTCACCATAGCAGAACATGAGGGGATATTGAAGTGCATCATAGGATCTGTGGGTTTCCTTAATGTGTTGCAGTTTATTGTCTCTGCTTTTCAAGACAATATCTCTATTCTCGAACATTTGCCCAACGATGACAACACCAACTTGACTTACTGTAAGTTTATTAAACCTGCCTTTGTGTGCATGTAATGGTTTTTTGTCAGCGTGAATGACAACTTTGAAGTCTTTGTCTTCATCTGAAATACTGTCGATTGTGGAGTGGAAGTCCTTGATGTAAGTGTTACAGTCATGCAGTATTTTTTGTAATTGCTGCACCAGGGGCGTGTTAACTCCAGAAACATTAGCGCACTGCATTTGTGCTTCCTTTTCATTGTCCCCGACGAAATAAATTTGCAAAAAATTGTATTCCTCAGTCGGCTTAGGTAAAAGACTGCCAATCAAGTGATAGACTTGTCCCTGAACATAAATGAAGGCATAAAATTTCCCTCAACGATTTGGATAGCACCAAATGACATCATTTGAAATGCGCTGTTGTACTTTCGAATGTTGTTCAAGAAATGCTCACTTTGAGGATATTCGCCATTTAACAGGCCCTCAAGAAGGTCAGGAAGCTTACGTAAAGGAGTAAGAGAGACTTTACCACCGTTACAGCACAAACTAGGAGACTCACATTTCCAACTATGAGCTTGACAATAGTCATAGTGAACATCCATGGATCCAATGTGTACTGTTTTGTCAGATTCATAATGTATGTTTGGGTCGTACGCAAATCCACAATTGGCTTTTTTGAGCCAAACCTGTTGTTTTCGTATGAGCCGCTTTTCATTATTGGGATTGTACCTAGAAACAGAAGCTCTGTTAACTTGTGGATTTGCCTGGGAATATTTAGCGACAGCGTCTCTATGAACTTGTGGATTTCTCTGCCAGTATTTAGCGGCAGCGTCTCTATGAACTTGTGGATTTGCCTGCAAGTATTTAGCGACAGCGTCTCTATGAAGTTGTGGATTTGCGTGCGAGTATTTAGCGACAGTGTCTCTATGAACTTGTGGATTTGCCTGCGAGTATTTAGCGACAGCATCTGTATGAACTTGTGGATTTGCCTGCGAGTGTTTAGCGACAGCGTCTCTATGAACTTGTGGATTTGCCTACGAGTATTTAGCGACAGCGTCTCTATGAACTTGTGGATTTGCCCGCGAGTATTTAGCAATAGCGTCTCTATGAACTTGTTGATTTGCCTGCGAGTATTTAGCGACAGCGTGTCTATTAACTTGTGGATTTTTCTGCGAGTATTTGGCGGCAGCGGCACAAAGTTGTTTCTGTCTAGCTGCATCAGAAAATGTACCACGACATCTGACACTCCTCCTTTTTTCTGTTTTCTCACAGCTTGGATTGCTGCTGTCCTAATCAGTTTGAGTTTCATGGTTTGTTTCAATTACTTTAGTATTTGCAGGACTTGTGTTGAAGTGACATTCGGCATCTGTCAAGCGATGCAAGCATACAACCGGTTTCATCAATAACTTTGCATCCAACTTTTGAGAGTTGAAACATTCATAAACATCAAAGTGTCCACTACTCAGATCGTCACCTGTGAATCTAAGATGTTTAAGAGGCATTGGCGGTTCTCCAAAGGTGTAAAATATTTGGCCATTTCGGTACACTTGAAAGCGACAACCGAACAATTCAGCGGCAGCCATCAACTCACATGCAGAAGCATAGGTGAAGGGCTTAAGCATTTCACTCTTATAGTGCTCCTGTGTAGTATAATATTCTCCTGTACCGTCATCAGTCCACACCTTGAACCTGTCCCAGTCATTCAATACATAAGAGACAATGTTCCTCCGGATATCAAGAGTGACCGTGATATGTCCGTGCAATATGTAACACAGAGAATGGAAAAGGCAGGCACCATCTCTGGGCATGGAAACCACTCGGTAAGTGATAGTTCTTTGATTGGTGGTGATCAACTTGATAGACATGTTAATGGGGGTACGGTTGGAACGATAAAGAAAATGGGTACCTGAACAGTAAACTAAGTCTAAAATACCTACACAATAACTATAATCGTAATAAACGAACAATAAAACAGCAGAGAAGCCGTGGATTAAATAAAAAGGCTACAGTTATCAGCAGGGAGACGTGAATACCGTGGCAAACCAAGGAAGGGAATGTAGAGACCGGAGTGAAGGACGGCCTTATATGGGCAGGCAGTCAATTACGTGGGAGGCGTGGGGATGGGGGATGCAATATAGGTAGGCAGCCAAAGAAGGGAATGAAGAGACCGAAGCGACGGACGGCCTTATATGGGCAGGCATTCAATTACGTGGGAGGCGTGGGGATGGGGGACGCAATATAGGCAGGCAGCCAACTACGTGGGAGGCGTGGTGATGGGGGACATAACGCCGCCTCACACGGAGACCGAGCTGCAGGCTATGGACGTATATATGTACGTAAGTAGGATTCAGTTATGACCGTTCCGCGTAGAATTTCTAAATGAAACCTGCTTAACTTTTTTAAGTAACCTGTAAGGAAAGAGCCTGCCAAATTTCAGTCTTCTATCTACACGGGAAGTTGGAGAATTAGTGATGAGTGAGTCAGTAAGTCAGTCAGTCAGTGAGGACTATGTCTTTTATTAGTACAGATTGCATTGGTAAGAGCAAGAAAATGTCAGACATAATTGAATAGTGATTAGAGCATTATTTAATGCAGTAATGCATACATTTTGAACATCACATTCTTGACTAATAATTAGACCCATTAAGTGAATATAATAATGCAATAGGCCTTTAACAATCTGGTGAAAACAAGTTTAGCAGGTTAGTTAAGGATTTTCAAAAGGTGCCTATTTTCACATCTCAAGTGACATCATGGGCGGCACGGTGGTGCAGTGGGTAGCGCTGCTGCCTCGCAGTTAGGAGACCTGGGTTCACTTCCCAAGTCCTCCCTGCGTGGAGTTTGCATGTTCTCCCCATAGTCCAAAGACATGCAGGTTAGGTGCGTTGGCGATTCTAAATTGTCCCTAGTGTGTGCCTGGTGTGTGTGTGTGTGCGCGCCCTGTGGTGGGCTGGCATCCTGCCCGGGGTTCGTTTCCTGCCTTGCGCCCTGTGTTGGCTGGGATTGGCTCCAGCAGACCCCCGTGACCCTGTAGTTAGGATATAGCGGGTTGGAAGATGGATGGATGGAAGTGACATCATTTAGGTATTTAAGTCCAATAAGGCAGATGGGTGTTTATCATATCTTTTCATTATTATTATTCCATTTACTCAATTAAATATATCCTTGTGATTAAATCTATTGAGTTGTTGAATTTATTAAAACAAGGGACAGAATATCAAGTCAGCCTCTTGGAGTCGGTATATAATGGTCGTGACTTTTTCCCACTGTTAACAGTTTGGCACACTTTGGCAGGAAGAACATGAGCAATTAAGTCTTAAAGTGTTTTAACTGTAATTTGTAATTCTGCAAGAAAAGAAGTTGTTCAAGCTTGTTGAAATATAAGAATTAAAAAACATTAAGAATGTCTTGCCTCTGCTGTTCACATTTGTCATTATGTAATGTCATTTGTGCTATGAAACGTTTGTTAAAACTAAAATCGGGCAATGTAACCTGCTACATTAGGTGAAAAGATGATGTTAGCCCTCATTTTTTTGTTTTTCTTTTATCTTTTTTCTTCAAAAAAAACTTCCAACACAATGTTCTACACTGTTTTAACGCATCTGTTTGGCTGAGGTCAGCAAGTAGGAGCTGAGTAATAGAAGTACATGTTGCCAGCAGGAATGCAAATGCAACATACATTTATCTTGTTTTTCTTGCAACTTTCAAATTTATTGTTAAGGCTTTTCCCAATATGAGTAGCATCATGATTTTAGAGTAAATCAGTGTCATCTTTTGTGTTTATGATAGTAATTTACCTGAAGAGCAAGACAGTACCACTCACAAAGCATTAAAATATTAGTAAATCATTTAACTTTTCATCTTTACCCTCTCTTTTTATTTTCTACAGTTCATAATTGAAGATATGAAACAGCATCAAACCAACAAACACAGTAACTTGCACCGGGAAGACCAACATATCACAATCGAGGAACTATGGAAATGCTGGAAGTCGTCAAAAGGTTAGTAGTAATTCTTATAATAAACATGCTTTGAAAGCAGTTCATGAAGTAATATTAAAAGTGGCACATGTTAAAAAAACAAGTTATTAAACAGTTACATATCTCATACATTTAAATAAGGAATAAATGATCTTTGTTTGTTTTGCTGGAATGAGTTTGCTTGCCCATTAAAAAGTGACATGGTAATTTTATTGCTACTTGTTTATGTTTTCATACTTAATAGGATATTTCATGATTCTAGAATTTTTTGCCATGGGGAACCCATTTTTGCTGAATTTTTGGTTTATATTCTTGGTTTTGTTCTCGTTTTAACATTATTTTGTTGATGTGACATCTCTATTCTGTTTTACAATCAGAACTCTGAAAAGATAACCATTTTGGAAATTTGGTAGGTTTGATGATTTGGTAGTGTTGACATCACAACCCCAGGTAAATGAGACTGAAGACAGCATTCTTATGTAAAACATTTAGGATTTCTAGTGAGGTAGCTAAGTAACAGACATTACTGCCACAAAAAAAAACAGAAATCAGAAAGAATTAAACACCCCATCAAATGATGAGGCTTACTTTAAATCAGAAATCTGATCACCAAAAATCATATTCTTTAAAAGTTAGTGGTTTGTTGAAAATATTGTTTCATTTGTTTATCTTTTAAAGATAATGCAAGGTGCTGTAAGAGTTTCTTATCTTTAAATAACATGGCTCCCATACTGTCACAATCAGACACATTTGCTGTGGCTAGCAGCAGCAAAAGGTCTTTAAGCAAAATATACAAAGAGAGCGCTGTCACAGAAAATGAGATGGAGAGAATAAGAAAAGCAAATTTCAAAACGAAAAAAAAAAAAACTGCATAGAACCACAGCTAAGGAAAATATTCAAAAATACACAAATACAATCTTAAATACCAGCAAAACCTGACAGTGCCCAGAGGGGATCGTAATAGTCAAATTAAACAGAATATGATTTGCAAAGTCACAGGTCGTTTTTGTTTGTTTGTTTTGGGTTTTGTTTTTTTTCATTCATTAGTGAGTAGTAGCAGCATTAAGGAACCCAATATAAAGAAGCAACGCTTTAAAGGTTTAATACCGTTACCTTTTACTTTTCCAGAATTCATGAAAAGTTCAGAGTGCATAAGTGTGTCTGGTCACACCATTTACTTTGCTGCTTTCTGGCAGTTTACCAGCATGGATGCAACTATGAATCACACATCATGTGTCTGTCACCAGCAGAATTTTGGAAACAACAACTGAGTTACATTTTAAATAAATTAAATAGAAAACCAGCGCCCTGTGGGGCCTCACCTGTGGCCTCACATATGTCCTGGCTCATATGGATCTAGTAGTGTTCTTATTTCAGAAATGTTTCTCAAATTACTCACTTTATAAAGCAAACATCTGTGCTTGTTTGTGAAAACTCAAATACTAGCTAAAAATGTATATACAATATGTGATTGTGCAAGTCTCTTAAGACCACATCACTCACATTTAATATTGTCATATTTACATAAAGTTGTGTCCTGGCAATTTTAGAGTTTTTTTTTTCCCAAACAAAAGTAGAGTGATAGACCTTGACCTTGGAAATTGCCAGCTTGAGTTTCCTAGGATATCAACTCCGGGTTTGCTCATATGTACTTTTTACCCAATAATTCTTCTGCTTAATACCTTTAATATCCTTAATTTTTGACAAAGGTATTGTGTCAAACAGTTTGCATATACTGTATGTAATAGAGTTTGGTTGACTATTATAGACCATTGCAACTCTCTCCTGGCATAACTTCCTTCAACTACTGTCAGACCTTTCCAACTCCTCCAGAAAGCAGCTGGTGTTCTTGCTTCCTTTTTTTACTCCTTCTACTACTCCACTTTTGTCTTTTCACTGTTTTTTTCTGTTGCTGCAAAGATCTAGTCTAGAGCTCTTGTCTTGTCCTATCTGCTTCTCAGGGTCTCCAATATTTGGTCTCTTCATCCATCCCTTCAAGAAATCTCAGCTCTGCCTATGCCTGTCTGCTGACTGTCCCCTCTCTTGCGAGATGCGCCAAGACAGAACAATATCTCCCCATTCTTGCTCCAAAGCTGTTGAATGATCTCTCTATAATCTCTCTATTTCTATTCGTATGGCACAAATTTATTTAGGCGTCATTTGAAAACACACCTTTTCATTAAATATTTTGGATCTACTTAGATTCTGTCCCAAAGGGTGGCTGTTGTTGTGCTGATAAAGAGTTCAGGATACAGATGTTTGTCTTTTTGCCTTAGTCTAATTGTAGGTATAATTATGTAGTGGTTCTACTCTCTTGCACTTGCTTTTTTAATCTTGTTCTCTGTTGCTTTGATGCTTGCGCTTTCATTCTTGTATCTATTATAACTTGCTTTGCTAGTTACCTTGAATAATGGCATCTGCTAAATAAATAATAATAGTGTATTTTTTTTTTTTTTTTTTGCCATTGCTCTTTTTCTTCCTCAGTGTTTTTCCTGCACTAGTGCAGGGTCTGCCATCTTGAACATCTATCTCCATTTTTCCAATCAAGAACATCTTCCAGACTTGGCGTATGTCTTCATTCTATCTATCAGGCCTTGTTTCTTACTAGATCCATGTGGTCATTTACACTGTGGGCTGAGAAAAAGAACAGTCTTTTCCACTGAGGGGTCTTCACTTCGAATAACATGACCATACCATTGCAAGCAGGCTTCCTGCATCTTACCGGCAATGGGCGCTGCTTCCATAATCCTGCAGTCATCAATGTTCTTGACATGGTGCCATCTCATGAGCCCAAGTATCCAGCATTCTCATCTCCACAAAGTGTAGTGCTTGCTCTGACTCACAGTCACAGCCCACCATATACAGTGCATCCAGAAAGTATTCACAGTGCATCTCTTTTTCCACATTTTGAATGTTACAGCCTTATTCCAAAATGGATTAAATTCATTTTTTTCCTCAGAATTCTACACACAACACCCCATGATGACAACGTGAAAAAAAGTTTACTTGAGGTTTTTGCAAATTTATTAAAAATAAAAAAACTGAGAAAGCACATGTACATAAGTATTCACAGCCTTTGCCATGAAGCTCAAAATTGAGCTCAGGTGCATCCTGTTTCCCCTGATCATCCTTGAGATGTTTCTGTAGCTTAATTGGAGTCCACCTGTGGTAAATTCAGGTGATTGGACATGATTTGGAAAGGCACACACCTGTCTATATAAGGTCCCACAGTTGACAGTTCATGTCAGAGCACAAACCAAGCATGAAGTCAAAGGAATTGTCTGTAGACCTCCGAGACAGGATTGTCTCGAGGCACAAATCTGGGGAAGGCTACAGAAAAATATCTGCTGCTTTGAAGGTCCCAATGAGCACAGTGGCCTCCATCATCTGTAAGTGGAAGAAGTTCAAAACCACCAGGACTCTTCCTAGAGCTGGCTGGCCATCTAAACTAAGTGATCGGGGGAGAAGGGCCTTAGTCAGGGAGGTGACCAAGAACCCAATGGTCACTCTGTCAGAGCTCCAGAGGTCCTCTGTGGAGAGAGGAGAACCTTCCAGAAGGACAACTATCTTTGCAGCAATCCACCAATCAGGCCTGTATGGTAGAGTGGCCAGACGGAAGCCACTGCTTAGTAAAAGGCACATGGCAGCCCGCATGGAGTTTGCCAAAAGGCACCTGAAGGACTCTCAGAGCATGAGAAATAAAATTCTCTGGTATGATGAGACAAAGATTGAACTCTTTGGTGTGAATGCCAGGCGTCATGTTTGGAGGAAACCAGGCACCGCTCATCATCAGGCCAATACCATCCCTACAGTGAAGCATGGTGGTGGCAGCATCATGCTGTGGGGATGTCTTTCAGCAGCAGGAACCAGGAGACTAGTCAGGATAAAGGGAAAGATGACTGCAACAATGTACAGAGACATCCTGGATGAAAACCGGCTCCAGAGCGCTCTTGACCTCAGACTGGGGCAACATTTCATCTTTCAGCAGGACACCGACCCTAAGCACACAGCCAAGAAATCAAAGGAGTGGCTTCAGGACAACTCTGTGAATGTCTTGAGTGGCCCAGCCAGAGCCCAGACTTGAATCCGATTGAACATCTCTGGAGAGATCTTAAAATGGCTGTGCACCGACGCTTCCCATCCAACCTGATGGAGCTTGAGAGGTGCTGCAAAGAGGAATGGGCGAAACTGGCCAAGGATAGGTGTGCCAAGCTTGTGGCATCATATTCAAAAAGCCTTGAGGCTGTAATTGCTGCCAAAGGTGCATCGGCAAAGGCTGTGAATACTTATGTACATGTGATTTCTCAGTTTTTTTATTTTTAATATATTTGCAAAAATCTCAAGTAAACGTTTTTCACATTGTCATTATGGGGTGTTGTGTGTAGAATTCTGAGGAAAAAAATGAATTTAATCCATTTTGGAATAAGGCTGTAACACAACAAATTGTGGAAAAAGTGATGCGCTGTGAATACTTTCCGGATGCAATGTAGTGCCATTTAGGGTGGCAGTGCTAACAGCGGTCTGATAAACTTTCACCTTAAGGTAAACAGTTTGGGCATTTACCGATCATACAGGACAAGACATACAGGAGTGATGATGGTTGCTCCCATGTAAATAATCCCGTTGTCCAAATAGTGGTAATCTGAGCTAGCATCATGGAAAAAAATATGGATATTAAAATTCTTTTTGTACTGTGATGGAACTGGGCCATCAGCAAGCCCCAAAGCACAATCACACAGTCCAGGTCCAAATAATTGAAGGATTATTCCACACAATACCTCCAAAAGTTGCAAAAGCACAAACGCAGGTTTTCTTTTTCTTTCTCTCTCTCCATAATACTTTCTTCTCATCACCACACCACCTTCCTCCAGTCAAGTGTTGCTGCACGTCCTCCCAGCTCCATCTCGCCTGGATAAGGGAGTGCAGTCCCTTTTATGGAGGACCCAGGAGTACTTCATGTGCCAGGGTACGGAAGTCCCATTTATTAGGGAGTACATCTACCTGCAGCACACCCTTGCAGCACATACTGTGTTGCCAGACTACACTTCCCAGCATGCCCTACTGGTTCCATACTGGGCACTGATATAAAGGGCCACTGCCATCTTGCATCCTGGGGAATAAAGAGTCCCCAGCGATATCTTCCAGTGGGCTGTCCGTCCATGCACTCCAGCCATCACTTCCAGGTCTGGCTCC
Organism: Polypterus bichir lapradei; assembly: GCA_026402145.1. Lineage (NCBI taxonomy): Eukaryota > Metazoa > Chordata > Cladistia > Polypteriformes > Polypteridae > Polypterus > Polypterus bichir. The sequence goes on along the minus strand of JANRMT010062809.1, from coordinate 1,833,128 downwards.
TTCCTCTCTCCTGGTCAGAATGCTCATCTGCCTGCTCGGAGCTTTCTGTCCGGGTAAGGAAACATCCCCTTTTCTGGTCAGGATGCCCATCCAACTGTGTCATTTACAGTACACTTTATATGTTATAATTGCTTGTTTTTCTGCAGTTGTCAGTAATTTCCTTAAGTGGCATTTCATTTTTTTGTAAATCTTAGAATGCTGGTTTATTTTAAATATTTTATTTGCAAAGGTGTTATGTTAATAATTAGGATTTGCTTAAAGAAGGAAGGTGGACAGATGTTGGTCTTAATTTTGAAGAAAGCTCAAGTAAACAGCTGCAAACCAATACTTTAAGTGGATGCTAACTGATGATAGTGATGTGAGGAGTTAAATTAGTCGATCGTTTATATATATATAAATAATATAACTAAAGATTGAGGGAAAAAATAATTTAAGTTCAAAGAAAAACAATTAACAAATGTGAGTGCCTGAATAAGAGGGTAAAACAAATAACCAATGAAAAACTCTGCTAACAGTTTGCAAACATTGTTATTAACAGTAACAATTCCAAACAATTCCATTGCTATTGTCAGTTGGCAATAGAAATTGGCTGACTTGAAGTGCTTTGAAGTAGAGTATACAGTATGTAAATACTTTAGTTGTTAATTCTGTAACTATTCACTTGATCCTTGGATTTTCCATCAATGTGTAGGTTTGTCCTTCTCACATGGAGAGCTCCCTTTATCTAAGGAAATATTTGTATCTTTTTAACTCAGTGGATTTCATAGAATTGCCATTGTGTGTGTGATCTATGAACATGTGTATTCTGTCACATGCACTCCATCCAGCCCCAATAAAGTATTGGTAATGCACCTTTGTTACATTATTAGCTTATGTTATGTGGCAGAAGTAAGTTCAAGTGATCTCTTGGCTGTAGTTTAGCTAGGCTTCAACACATTTTAGCAATAAATGTACATTTCACAGGATTGTGCAGTTTACTTTTATATTGATGTTCTGACTTTACCAGATACAGAAAATCAGACTCGGATTAAAGAGTACATGACAATCTGTTGTTCATCCTTTTTTCTTAGTTTCCGCAATATCATTAAATTTAGATGGATTTATGTTTGTCATGATTGCTGTGCAGAGAATTTGTTTTTCTGGCAAAGTATTTTATAGATGTTTAAATCATAAAGAATATCTAGTCATAACTGCCTCTATGGTAAGGTTTACAGTTTGATTTATCATATATCATTTCTTCAGTTTTGTAGGCTACTGTTAAGTTCTATTTCAAATGAGTTACAGCAGCAGTGATTATGAGAAGGGAGAACATATTACACCAGAGGATATTTTAATTGTTAGCCAGCAAGCAATAAAAGTGAGCATTGTGCTTTGTGTGAAAGGATTGTGTATTTTTTAGACAAATGTATTCTTTAATTTTGATGCTGAAGATCCTTAATCTTTTGCAAAACCTATTTATCAATGGCTACATCTAAATTAGTTCTTTACCTCTATTGAATGTTTATACTGAGAAGGAAATCAGGCATCTGGTATCATTCTTTTTATTATTCATTAAAATAATGTATAGTCTGCAAATATTTTGTGATAATGTTAGATATTGTTTGCAACTCCGCGCCTGACACTTCCTGTCATGTGATGCCTATAATGTTGCAATCATTTGATTAGACAGGTGGGGCTAACAAAAAAAGACCACATACCTTATTGAATGCTCGAGTGTTGTGTGCACAGGCTGCCATTGTGAAATCCTTTGGATTAGCTGTTTAGGTAACCGGTTAGCTTTGTCTGCTCAGGAGTTTAGTGTTTTTTCGTTCCTGTGTCTGTTTCTTGGATAATTCATTTGCCTTTTTGCATAATTTTGTTTGATTTTCTGCCCTTTTTGTTTGGGATATTTCAATATCTCCTCAGACAATAAAGTTTCTAAGTTGGTGCATTCTAGAGTGCATTCCTATGTAAACTTTCTTCTTGTCAGTCCTATTCTTTGCAAACCCTTGACACATATTTGTAGGAAGTCACTGAGCACTGGAGAGATTCCAAAGGACTGGAAAATGGCAAATATCATCCCATTATATAAAAAGGGTGACAGGGCAGATCCAAGCAACTATAGGCCAGTAAGCTTAACATGCATCACAGGAAAATTAATGGAAGGAATTATTAAGGATAAGATTGAGCAACACATGGCAAGGACAGGAGTTATTCTGAACCGTCAGCATGGGTTCAGAAGAGGGAGGTCGTGTTTTACTAACATGCTGGACTTCTATGTGGTTGCAACAAAAGCATATGATCAAAGTGGAGCTTATGATATTATTTATCTGGACTTTCAGAAAGCATTTGATAAGGTGCCCATAAGAGGTTGGGCATCAAGTTAAAAGAAGTGGGAGTTCAGGGTGATGTTTTTAGATGGGTGCAGAATTGTCTCAGACACAGGAAGCAGAGGGTGATGGTGCGAGGAACCTCATCAGAACTGGCCGATGTTAAGAGTGGTGTTCCTCAGGGGTCAGTGCTAGGGCCGCTGCTATTTTTAATACATATAAATGATTTAGATAGGAATATAAGTAACAAGCTGGTTAAGTTTGTAAATGATACCAAGATAGGTGGATTAGCAGATAATTTGGAATCCGTTATATCATTACAGAAGGACTTGGATAGCATACAGGGTTGGACAGATTTGTGGCAGATGAAATATAATGTCAGTAAATGTAAAGTATTACACATAGGAAGTAAAAATATTAGGTTTGAATACACAATGGGTGGTCGGAAAATCGAGAGTACACCTTATGAGAAGGATTTAGGATTCATAGTGGACTCTAAGCTATCAACTTCCCAACAGTGTTCAGAAGCCATTAAGAAGGCTAACAGAATGTTAGGTTATATAGCACGATCTGTGGAGTACAAATCCAAGGAGGTTATGCTCAACCTTTATAATGCACTGGTTAGGCCTCATCTTGAGTACTGTGTGCAGTTTTGATCTCCAGGCTACAAAAAAGACATAGCAGCACTAGAAAAGGTCCAGAGAAGAGCGACTAGGCTGATATCAGGGCTACAGGGATTGAATTATAAGGAAAGATTAAAAGAGCTGAGCCTTTACAGTTTAAGCAAAAGAAGATTAAGCGGTGACATGATTGAAGTGTTTAAAATTATGAAGGGAGTTAGTACAGTGGATCGAGACTTGTATTTTAAAATGAGTTAATCAAGAACACGGGGACACAGTTGGAAACTTGTTAAGGGTAAATTTCGCACAAACATTAGGAAGTTTTTCTTTACACAAAGAACGATAGACACTTGGAGTAAGCTACCAAGTAGTGTGGTAGACAGTAAGACGTTAGGGACTTTCAAAACTCGACTTGATGTTTTCTTGGAGGAAACAAGTGGATAGGACTGGCGAGCTTTGTTGGACTGAATGGCCTGTTCTCGTCTAGAGTGTTCTAACCCCAGCTTGGTTTGTAATAGACATAAACAGCCTTTAGTTTCTTCCTGCTTGAACTTTCACTTGAGTTAGTTACATTTACCTCATGGTTGACTACATCATTAATTCACACAGATCATAAGCTACATCTTAGTTTTCAGTGAAAGAAAAAGAAACAGTCTTTTAAGGACACTAAATTAGGGGAGGGTCTGGCTTTGTCTCATTTTTCATTTTACTACTGTACAGTGAATATTAGTAATTTGAAATGTTGGAAACAAGTAGATCACACCAGACCCAAGCCAGCATGGTCAGTTACTGCAATAAGAATACAGAACTTCTTCCTATGTAGTTTACTTTGTGTGCTGCCACAAACAGCCATAATAGTCATTGAAAGTCTGCTATTGTAGACTCTCAATGTAGCTCCCCCCCCCCCACCCCCCCCTCACCCACCTATAATACTTGTCAGCTTATACATGGCCTACTGTATGTTTGTTATTGTGAGTGTCAGAAACATCTATATTTAGTGATGCTCCGATCAAATTTATTGGGGCAGAGTACAACATCATGTCTGTTTTTTGTATTTTTTATTTTTCCTTTGTCTCTTTAAAAAACTTTTTATGCTGAGCTCCTCCAAAACCAGACACAGAGACACCTTAATGAGTATGTTGTAACACTGGCATTCTCTTTTCTTCTCTTCCATAAAGCTGTGAGTGGTGAAACACCTGGGAGACAGTTGTATGCATGTTCTCCCTGTAGTGACTCAATCACTGTAGCTTCTAGCTCCTTCAGAGCCATCATAGATCTCTTGGTGGCCTCCATCAGTAGTCCTCTTCTTGCACGATGACTCCATTTTTGTAAACCACCTTCTCTAGGCATATTTATAGCAGTGGCATGCTTTTCCCATTCTTAATGACCAATTTAGCTGTATTCCAAAGGGTATTCTCTGACTTGGATATTTTCTTGTCTCCATCCCCCAACTTGCTTTTTTCAATCACCTTTCACAAAGATGCTTTAAGTGTTCTGTTGTCTTCATTGTGCAGGTTATGTCACAATACTGACTTGCCATTAGCTGAGCTTTCCAGACAGGTGATTATACTACAGTCGACTGAAACCCCTTCACTACAGACAAGTGGTCTCTATTTAACTAATTATGTGATTTCTAAAACCAATTTAATTAAAATATAATCCCTAGAGAATCTCTGACTGTGCTGGGAACAGGACCTACAGTGCATCCGGAAAGTATTCACAGCACATCACTTTTTCCACATTTTGTTATGTTACAGCCTTATTCCAAAATGTATTAAATTCATTTTTTTCCTCGGAATTCTACACACAACACCCCATAATGACAACATGAAAAAAGTTTACTTGAGGTTTTTGCAAATTTATTAAAAATAAAAAAAATGAAAAAGCACATGTACATAAGTATTCACAGCCTTTGCCATGAAGCTCAAACTTGAGCTCAGGTGCCTCCTGTTTCCCCTGATCATCCTTGAGATGTTTCTGCAGCTTAATTGGAGTCAACCTGTGGTAAATTCAGTTGATTGGATGTGATTTGGAAAGGCACACACCTGTCTATATAAGGTCCCACAGATGACAGTTCATGTCAGAGCACAAACCAAGCATGAAGTCAAAGGAATTGTCTGTAGACCTCCGAGACAGGATTGTCTCGAGGCACAAATCTGGGGAAGTTTACAGAAATATTTCTGCTGCTTTGAAGGTCCCAATGAGCACAGTGGCCTTCATCATCCGTAACTGGAAGAAGTTCGAAACCACCAGGATTCTTCCTAGAGCTGGCCGGCCATCTAAACTGAGCGATCGGGGGAGAAGGGCCTTAGTCAGGGAGGTGACCAAGAACCCGATGGTCACTCTGTCAGAGCTCCAGAGGTCCTCTGTGGAGAGAGGAGAACCTTCCAGAAGGAATCCACCAATCAGGCCTGTATGGTAGAGTGGCCAGACGGAAGCCACTCCTTAGTAAAAGGCACATGGCAGCCCGCCTGGAGTTTGCCAAAAGGCACCTGAAGGACTCTCAGACCATAAGAAACAAAATTCTCTGGTCTGATGAGACAAAGATTGAACGATTGAGATTGAGACAAAGATTCACACTCTTTGGTGTGAATGCCAGGCGTCACGTTTGGAGGAAACCAGGCACCACTCATCACCAGGCCAATACCATCCCTACAGTGAAGCATGGTGGTGGCAGCATCATGCTGTGGGGATGTTTTTCAGCGGCAGGAACTGGGAGACTAGTCAGGATAAAGGGAAAGATGACTGCAGCAATGTACAGAGACATCCTGGATGAAAACCTGCTCCAGAGCGCTCTTGACCTCAGACTGGGGCGACGGTTCATCTTTCAGCAGGACAACGACCCTAAGCACACAACCAAGATATCAAAGGAGTGGCTTCAGGACAACTCTGTGAATGTCCTTGAGTGGCTCAGCCAGAGCCCAAACTTGAATCCGATTGAACATCTCTGGAGAGATCTTAAAATGGCTGTGCACCGACGCTTCCCATCCAACCTGATGGAGCTTGAGAGGTGCTGCAAAGAGGAATGGGCAAAACTGGCCAAGGATAGGTGTGCCAAGCTTGTGGCATCATATTCAAAAAGCCTTGAGGCTGTAATTGCTGCCAAAGGTGCATCGACAAAGTATTGAGCAAAGGCTGTGAATACTAATGTACATGTGATTTCTCAGTTTTTTTTTTTTTAATAAATTTGCAAAAACCTCAAGTAAACTTTTTTCACGTTGTCATTATGGGGTGTTGTGTGTAGAATTCTGAGGAAAAAAATGAATTTAATCCATTTTGGAATAAGGCTGTAACATAACAAAATGTGGAAAAAGTGATGCGCTGTGAATACTTTCCGGATGCACTGTAACTATTACATTTTCAGACATTCAATGGAAACCAGTCATAAATAGATAGGATACACTCTCCCATAATATGTGAAACATTGACTTATTCAGCTCAAAAAATCACCAACCCTGCTTACACTAGACTAGAGATATAAATGCATGTTTCCTCTACCATTTATTCTTGTTATGCCTTGAGCTTCAATTTTTAAAGACAACATTCATCATTCTGCAGAAATCATGGTGCAGTTCCTCTTAAAACTGTGCATTGCATTTATGTTTCAAAATTGAAACTACCCAAAATATGTTTAGGGTTGGACCCTACATTTGTATGATGTCATCAAGGACTGGCCTCACTAGGTCACATGTTGTAGGATTATCTAAAGCATTTATTTGGATTATCTGGCAGTCATTATTGGATTCACAATTCTTGGTAATACTTTAATGACACTGTTGTCATGGTTGTGCTTATTTATGTTTTGTATTTTCTGTTCCTTTTTTAAGACTTTGTTTTTTAAGTTCAAGTATTTTTCACATTTATTATATTCATTTAAATTTTTTATAATATTGTTTTTTGTGCAGTTTAACTTCCATGTATTGTCATATGCTCTTCTATGTCCTTTGTGCTTTGTGGGTGTTCCCCTAAGAAGGAGAGCCACCTGTGGAGCCTAATCTGTCTTATAAAGACTAGGGACCCCGACTGGTTAAATATGGTTTATTTTGTCTATTCTTGGAGCTGATGAGTTTTCTTCTGTTTTTTGCAATCTAATGATTAGTGTTGAATTGCTGAATTTTTGGTCTCTACTCTCTTTTTAACCACTTTCTTCTGATTTTGTATTGGAACTTTATTTGATTTTGGAATGCCTTAGCATATCCATTTTGCCTTTTTGCACTGTGATGAGCATTTTGAGTTTCAGGGCTTTTTAAAAATAAATCTTTTCTATATATAAAAATATTCATCTGCCCTTTATTGTACATCCAGAGGTTTATGGTTTCCCTCACCCTGTTATGGCATTTGCTAAAGTACTTTGGGACTTATAGTTTTGTGCCAGTTTCCATTTTTAAAAAGCTTGCTCATAATGAAGCCAGCAGGTCTCCCCTGGGAACTGACCGAGTCAAGCGTGCCTCTGCTGGGTGCACTAGTGGGGATTCTGCATTGCAACAACCGTTTGGTGTAACATAAGATGTCCTACAATGATGATACATTTGTTGTGATTTTTATACTACACTGCTTGCATGTCAGACTTAAGAGTCTGAACCCACTCTCTAAATTCAATGGGAAAGTGATACCTTACATTGGCTAAACGTAGAAAAAATGTACTTTGTGAGGAAAGGCGAAAAACATCTCCCAGAATTTGTAAAGAATTTATAAATATTATTCTAAAATATACCTGTTGGTCCACTGCCTCTGTAATTTGTTTCAACAGATATTTTAATGTACTTATGAGGAATCTTATAGTGGATTATTTGTTCACATGTGTAGCTCTTTGAACTGGGTAGCGGTGGAGCTTTACTGTTGATTATGATTTAATGCATTTGAAGTTTCTTTTTTTGTTTTATATATTGTAATGTGTCCTTTAAGCTCAATAAGATTTATCACGAAAACATAAAGTAATTGCAGATTATTGTTAAATAATGCAATTTTTCACACCATCACCTTTTTTCTTGTCGATTTTTAGCCCTCTGTATTTTTTGTCCTTTTTCAGTCTTTTATGAACCTTCATAGATGTGTACTTGTTTGGTAAGTGTAGTGAAACTGTGTCAATTTAACACCTTTCTTTTTATAAAGGTGTCCTTGCTGCTAACATGTCATCATTCCAAGATGATTCAATAGTCTCAGTGTCCTTTAGACTTTGCTTAACAACATCCAGGAAAAACAAAACTTTTGTATGGACCTATATAAAACATATCACTCTTCAGCTGTCCTCTCATGTAGTTATCCAGTGCAAACGCAATCTGTGTTAAACTGAACATTACAAAAATAAATGAAACATTCAGTTTTCTGTCTAAAGATACTGCATTTTATTTCCAAGCAAGTGAGAAAAGTTAAAACTCTTACCTCTCTTACGTCCTTTTCTGAGTGACTCACAGCTTTATACAGATCCTCTCAATCAGAGCACTGGTTTAACATCTATGGTTTCTGTGGTCATTGATGCACCTTTATTTAACCTAATTCCATACAAGATTACAGTTGCGTGCATGCATATCTGGGGGTCATTCAATCCAAAGAGTGTTGCTTTCTAGGAGAGCCCTATTTCGAAAATAATGTTAATTTAATTTTAACAATTTTAAATTATTATAGCTCATTCTCAGTAAAGCACTATGACTTCTAATTGGTAGAAGTGCTTACACCGGGCCTGACCGTGCCCCACGCAGCGAAAAGAGGCCTTCCCTTGAAAACATTATGAAAATTATGTTTATTTCACATGGAACAGGAAATTGAACCCACGAGTCAAACAACCCTTTGTAGGGCTTCAGCACAAGGGAGATGCTCCACTCCCTCTCCCTCCCTCAGTGCACGTGTTAAGGGTCATTTGTCCAACCTTGGTGTAGTGAAGTGTTTTTCTGAGACTGAGTTTACCTCACTTATTTCATCTCTCGTGTTCTTTTTCTAGCTAGTCCAGTAAGATAAGTCGGATAAATATGTAGTCTGTGAAGCCAGAGTAAATTTGGGTTATGTTATAATTCTTGCATGTTCAGGAGTTCGGTCGGGGTTCTTGACCTTTCAGATCTTCCATGTCACAAGAGCGTCTGACCAACCTGGCTTTAATCAGCATTGAAAAAGAATTCCTCACAGATGATGTAAAAAATGAACTAGTACAATTGTTTCTGAGAGGAGATCTAATTTGGGGAAACAAACTTAAATGAATATTTAATTTGAATAAAGTGTTTATTTCTCATTTAATATGCCTTTCTTTATCATATTCATATGCCTTCTTTGCCATTCACTTTGATAGCATCTCACCTTAGGGGGAATACAATCAAGGAGTTTGCCCTGGGCATCTTCTAGCCTCTGCACGCCACTGCAAGAAGATCAGTGGAAATGCTTCTTCCAGTATGTATTTAGAAACCCATCTTCCCAGCAAACTATTGCCTATTATGCAGCATATTTTATTTTCTTCCATCATAATTCATACATAGGCATGTTGGAACTTTACTTAAACACGCACAGTCCAAACATTCCTGACTTTGTACCTGTAAGATATGACTAAATACAACTGTACCAAACAGTGAAGCATTATTTACAAAATAATAAACATAAACTGGACTGAATGCTATGGCCACAATAAAAAAAACAGCAACTTTTATTTTAATGTAGCATCTTTCTATTGTGAACATTATCCCAAAGTGCTTTGTGGTTATGGAGATTCACTACAATCACTTCTGTGTATATTTTACAATTGCATTACAGAAAGATTAAAGACCTGCTCAGGATCACAAAGTGAGTCAGCAGCAAGAAATAAACCAGCAACCTCGGAAGTCAATTGTTTTAGCTACTGGACCGTACTTCATGTCAACAATTTTTTACCCGGTGAAAATCTATTGCATCTTTAACTTGGGCCTTTAAATTAACAAAGGGATGTGCCCTCTCATGTTTTCCCTAGGAATTGAACATCAGACGTGTTCAGCTTGTTGCTGTTTGATTTTTATTTAGCAAGTACAGAAGAAATTCTTTGGGTTTTTATAGCGGAGGGCAAACAATAAACAGACTAATCCCTTTTATTCATATTTGTTCCATATACACTTTTCAAAAAGATGGTAAAGATTTAGGAAAATATAAAGAATGAAGGTTTCTAATTGAAGAAAGTTTTTTTTTTTTTTTTTGTAAAAGTTCAGCATCTGGTGGATTCTTATTATTATTGTTGAAGGATTTCCATTTTTTTTTCAAGCTTTGTTCTGAGATATCAGAAGAGTGTCAGTACATGGTCTAACTGGAATAAAAAAGACCTTTTATTACAGAGTTCTGTAGTGATTTGACTGGGTTAAATGTGTTTTACACTTTACCAGTCGCCTGGGAATGTTGGTCATGTCAAAAGTACTTTCAGTAACACACATTACAATCTCACACCCACTCAAGGTGATTGCACAACCATGAAGGGCCCAAAGTTAGATGTTTAAAACTGAAACATGCAATTTCATTACTAATTTAGTCATCTGTATACTTTATGGATGTAAAAATAGGATAACCATATAAAAATATTGTCATTATTACTGAAATATTTTTATTTTCATTATTGGTTTGTGTCTGTGTTGTGACATATAATGGTTTACATTATTTTGCTGCTACTTGACATTTGTAAATCTATCTCAATAATATAGTGAATTGGTTGTAATTAAAGAAAAAAATATCTAGTAGTTTTTATTTTAATCTACACTTTTCATGTTTTGGAATTGTTGTTACCCAGCAATCTTAAATTTTTGGTAACACTTTAGGTACTGAAAATAATTTCTCTTTTGCAAGCAGACCTTAACAAAGATTTCTTGTAGTCTTAATTATGATTTTAAAGCATCAGTAAATAGATCATTCATATCTGTGCAACAGGGCATATTGACATGATGGTAAAATTACTTGTTAATATGATTATTAATATATTAATAATATGATAGGCCTTGTACTAAATATGTAATACTAGCAAAATACCCGCGCTTCGCAGCGGAGAAGTAGTGTGTTAAAGAAGCAATGAAAAAGAAAAGGAAACATTTTGAAAATAACGTAACATGATTGTCAATGTAATTGTTTTGTCACTGTTGTGAGTGATGAGTGTTGCTGTCATATATATATATATATATATATATATAT
>JANRMT010062809.1:1731497-1807075 GCA_026402145.1 Polypterus bichir lapradei | reverse complement strand
ACGTCATCATCTCCCCTCCCATTCACCTCATTTCGCTCTGAGCTGAGCTCCGCGGTTAACGCCGTCTTCTGAAGCAACTTCGTCACACTGCCACCAAATACTCACAGAAAAATTCACAAGTTAATACACACGCTGTCTCTAGAGTTTCTCCACACTTAATGTATTCCTCGCGTCACCGTTATACCCTCTGATCTCCCATTTCAATTGAAATGCCTCAAATTTCCAGTAAGGCTCTGCTTCGCGATGACAATAAGTCTCAGGGACAGACCCTACAAAACGATGCCATTGATTTCAGGCAAAATTGCTTTTCTCCTGGACAACTATACGTTGCATTCTCAAAAGTGAGCTCGCGCAGCTTCGTCATATTACAACCGGAGTGCAGCCAGAAACTTTTAATTGCCGGGTCTTAGCTAACATTAAATTAAGCCGTGGACATCGCAACATCACACAAGAGAGCAGCTCTTCATGACTGCAGCTACTTCGGAAACAAAGCACGGTGTAAACCTAAAGTTTAAATTAAGTTCATAGACAGGCTGCCGCTGGCATTTGTCATGCCCAAGTTCAAATTGCTGGTGAACGGCTGTGCTTATGCAAATTCCGAGAGACTGTGTTTGTGGGGGGATTGACAGTTAAGGCGGGTGGGGGAGTGACGTCATCATCTCACCTCCCATTCACCTCATTTCGCTCTGAGCTGAGCTCCGCGGCTAACGCCGTCTTCCGAAGCAGCTTCGTCACACTGCCACCAAATACTCACAGAAAAATCCACAAGTTAATACACACGCTGTCTCTAGAGTTTCTCCACACTCAATGTATTCCTCGCGTATTCAATATATATATATCAGCGCTTCCCGATTCATTTTACCCTCGCACCCCCTTGGTTTGAGAAGAAGTATGAAAAAATATGAGGTTAACGCAGAAAAACAGATCACCAATTGAAGCTTTATGAATAATAGATACAGTAATCCCTCCTCGATCGCGGGGGTTGCGTTCCAGAACCCCCTGTGATAGATGAAAATCCGCGAAGTAGAAACCATATGTTTGTATGGTTATTTTTATATATTTTAAGCCCTTATAAACTCTCCCACACTGTTAACATTATTAGAGCCCTCTAGACATGAAATAACACCCTTTAGTCAAAAGTTTAAACTGTGCTCCATGACAAGACAGAGATCTTCTTTCTTCTTTCTCACAATTAAAAGAATGCAAATATATCTTCTCTTCAAAGGAGTGCCCGCATCAGGAGCAGAGAATTTCAGAGTGAGAGAGAGAGAGCGCTCGCAAAGAAAAGCAAACAATCAAAAAATCAATACGTTCCGAAGCACCACAATAAAGCGGCATTTTTTAGAGGAGCGTCAGTATCTTCTAAGCAAACAGCCTCTGTGCAAACAGCCCCTCTGCTCACACCCACTCCGTCAGGCGCAGAGAATGTCAGAGAGGGTGAGAAAGAGGCAGAGACAAGCAAACAATCAAGCACCGCGCAGGATGCATATCTTATATTATTGAGGAGTTTTAGTTAATATGTAATACATGCTCTGATTGGGTAGCATCTAAGCCATCCACCAATAGCGTCCCTTGTATGAAATCAACTGGGCAAACAAACAGAGGAAGCATGTAGCATAAATTAAAGACCCATTGTCCGCAGAAATCTGCGAACCAGCGAAAAATCTGTGATATACATTTAGATATGCTTACATTTAAAATCCGCGATAGAGTGAATCCGCGAAAGTCGAAGCGCGATATAGTGAGGGATTACTGTACTTTATTCGCCATCAATAATTGTTTTGGTAAAGCCATACTCAGTGTAATCCTCCTTCCATGTTATAATTTTTCCGCGACTAGCCATGATTAAATGAACGGTAAAAAAGTAAGAGCGAAGCAAGGGTGACTTATTCAGGCAGGCAGGCGACAGCTCAATAGCTCGATTTTGGATATAAGTAGGATCTATTTAGTTGCCAGAAATATCTTTGGTAGGAATGGAAGTTGGATTTAGTCTTTAAATTATGGTGAAGAAAAATTTATGCAATGATGATTAAATTTAACTTTAATTCCTACTAAACATATTTCTGTCGACCAAATAAAAATTACTTATATTTAAAATTTAAATAGAACAGATATGATAGTTCATAATACCCACGCAGCACTAAGTGCACATAAGATTAGGAGTCATCCGTTTTAACAAGCAGCGTATTGCACTGATACGAAATAGCCTGCCCATTTAATTATTTAGGAATGGATAGATAAATTAAGATTTTGTACAAATAATGTTTTAAATTTTTCTTCCTCAATGGATTCTGGCACCCCTAGCAACAGCTGTATATAGATATACTAGCAAAATACCCGCGATTCGCAGCGGCAACGTACTGCCTTAAAATTTTTATTAAGAAGACAAATTAACCTTTTTAAACTGAGGGAAAATATGCCAATAATTATTGTTAAGGATCTCTTTGTATACCATGTTGTCAGTTCGGCCCTCCGGTTGTAACATTACCAAGCTGTGCGCTGAGCTTACTCTTGAGCATGTAACTTACAGTTGGCCATGTGAACAGTAATCTTGTCTCAAATCTCACAGCTTGGATTGCTGCTGTCATAATCGGTTTGAGTTTCATGGTTTGTTTCAATTACGACAGTATTTGCAGGATTTGTTGTGTTAAAGTGACATTCGGCATCTGTCAAGCGTTATAAGCACACAACCGGTTTCATCAATAAAATCACATCCAGCTTTTGAGAGTTTAAACATTCATAAACATCAAAGTGTCCACTACTGAAATCGTCACCTGTGAATCTAAGATGTTTAAGAGGCATTGGCGGTTGTCGAAAGGTGTAAAATATTTGGCCATTTTGGTACACTTAAAAGCGATAACCAAACAATTCAGCGGCAGCCATCAACTCACATGCGGAACCATAGGTGAAGGGCTTAAGCATTTCACTCTTATAGTGCTCCTGTGTAGTATAATTATCTCCTGTACCGTCATCAGTCCACACCTTGAACCTGTCCCAGTCATTCAATACATAAGACACAATGTTCCTCCGGATATCAAGAGTGAGCCTAATATGGCCGTGCAATATGTAACACAGTGAATGGAAAAGGCAGGTGCCATCTCCAGGCATGGAAACCACTCAGTAAATGACAGTTCTTTAATCAATGGTGATCACCTCGATAGACATGTTAATGGGGGTATGGTTGGAACGATAAAGGAAATGGGTACCTGAACAATGTAAACTAAGTGTAAAATACCTATACAATAACTATAATCGTAATAAATGAACAATATAACAGAGGAGAAGCCGTGGATTAAATAAAAAGGCTGCAGTTATCAGCAGGGAGACATGAATCCCGTGGCGAAGCAAGGAAGGGAATGTAGAGACCGGAGCGACGGACGATCTTATATAGGCAGGCAGCCAACAACGTGGGAGGCGTTGGGATGGGGGACCCAACGCCACCTCACACGGTGACTGAGCTGCAGACTATGGACGTATATATGTACGTAAGTAGGATTCAGTTACGTACCAAATTTCTTGAAGATGACAGTTTCTGACAGTGGCATCATACCACCGAAATAAGTATATGCATTGCTTTCGGTTAGCGCAGGGAAGCCACCTACCAAATTTCGTGAAGATGGGGCCATAAATAAGAAAGTTTAACATGGCGGACGTTGTCGAGCGTTATGACCATTATGCGTAGAATTTCTAAATGAAACCTTCTTAACTTTTGTAAGTAACCTGTAAGGAATTAGCCTGCTAAATTTCAGCATTCTACCTACACAGGAAGTTGGAGAATTAGTGACGTTGGAAAGTTCAATATGGCGGCCAACATTGGCATCATACCACCGAAATAAGTATGTACATCTGTTTCGGTTAGCGCAGGGAAGGCGCCTACCAAATTTCATGAAGATGGAGCCATAAATAAGAAAGTTTAACATAGCGGATGTTGTCGACTGTTATGACCGTTATGCATAGAATTTCGAAATGAAACCTGCTTAACTTTTGTAAGTAAGCTGTAAGGAATGAGCCTGCCAAATTTCAGCCTTCTACCTACACGGGAAGTTGGAGAATTAGTGATGAGTGAGTGAGTCAGTCAGTCAGTGAGTCAGTGAAGGCTTTGCCTTTTATTAGTATACAGTAGATGGGAAAAATTAGTATATGTCCTGTTTAGTATAAGTCCAAGGATCTGGAATGGATTAAGGACGTATACCGAGGTACCACTGTACTTAAAACAAAAATATGGGGTAACCAAAAAGCAAAAGACAAACAAAAACAATGATTACCAACAGAAACACACTGGAAGGAGTTTGGAAGATGGTGTAAGCAGTTCCATGAAAAAATCAAGAAAAAGAGACAACCCACCTGCTGCAACCTACAATTAAAAATAATTAAATCAATGGAAGTTAATAATTCCCTTGGCTAACACAGCCAACTCTACAGTAAATCCTTGCAATTAGTGCTTGATTTCAGCTAGCCATTTTGAAGATTTGTCTTTTGTGCTTTTTGTGCTTTTGTTAATTGACTTCCATTAGTGTTAATTGCTTTATTAAAAATTTAATTAGTAACTATTAAATACTTCTATTTAGTGCCTCAATTACTTTACGAGGGGGGACCCAAAAGAAACGAGACTTGCCTCAGTGTGGTTGGATGGCGAGTGGAGGGGGTTGGATCAAGGCCAGTGCTTGTTCTCTCATCCCTCGCCAGTCAGTGGCCAGGCGGACGCCTCTGTGAAACGATCTCACGTGTCATGTAGTCATTGTTTTTAGAAGCTGTTCTCACGACCTTGTAGAAATTGTGATGTCGAATTTCACAGAACAAAGAACTTATTTGAAATTTTGTTTTCTACTTAGCAAAACACCAACGGAATCATTCCAAATGCTGTTGGGTGAGAGTTTTCGAATGGTTTTCACGCTTCAAAAATGGAAATTTAAGCATCAAGGATCAACCCCGCTCTGGACACCCTTCAAGAAGCCAGAACGGTTGAAGACGGTTGCTGCACAATTGATGACTTGTCAGAAACTACAGGAGTAACATGGAGCTCAGTTCAGCGCATTTTGACCTGGGCATAAGGCGTGTTTTGGCCAAATTTGTCCCCCGTCTGCTAACCGATGACCAGTGGAACACTTGACTCAATGTGTGGAAAGATTTGAAAATGGAGCTTGAAAGTGACCCAGACTTCTTGTCCAGGGTCATAACAGGGGACGAGAGTTAGTGTTACAGGTATGACCCTGAAATGAAACAAGCATCGAGCCAGTGAAACAATCCTGATTCACCAAGGCCCAAAAAAGCGAGACATGTGAGATCGAACGTGAGAACGATGCTGATTTGTTTCTTTGGCATTAGAGGCATTGTGCACAAGGAATTCGTTCCAAGGGGTCAGACGGTCAACCAAGAGTACTATCTGGAGGTCTTAAGACGGCTGAGAGAGAGAGTGCGGACGACAAGGCCAGAATTGTGGCAGACGGGCAAATGGCTCCTTCACCATGATAATGCCCTGGCACACACAGTGTTTCGAATTTGCCAGTTTTTGACCAGTGTGATGAAATAACTTCCACAAAATCACTATAAAGTGTTGGGCAATTGCCCCGTATATTGCTTGGATGCAAAATTGGTCAAAACTGATTCAAAATCAAACATTCGACAACAGAGATTGGTAAGACTTGTTTTTATATAGTAGAAAATGGCTGCAGGATATGATCTGGCAGGAAGTTAGATGTAAACAGAAGTGACGTCATCAATTGTGGACCGGAAGTGACATCATCAGGACTGGGCGGAAGTGACATCATCACTGGTGGACCGGAAGTGACATCATCTAGACTGGATGGAAGTGACATCACCACTGGTGGACCGGAAGTGACGTCATGAGGACTGGGCGGAAGTGGCGTCATCACTGGTGGACCGAAAGTGACATCATCAGGACTGTGACATCATCAGGACTGGACGGAAGTGATGTCACCACTGGTGGACCGGAAGTGGCGTCATCACTGGTGGACCGGAAGTGACATCATCAGGATTGGACGAAAGTTACGTCACCACTGGTGGACCGGAAGTGACGCCATCAGGACTGGACAGAAGTGTGTTTGAAGAAGATCCTGTTGAGGAGCCATTTTCACTGGTAATAGTAGTTGATGGTGCGTGAGTATTGTTATTTTTCTTCCTTGGTTCTATAAAGGTAGAGAGAGAGGCATCATTACCACAATTCAATCCCCCATCTGTTAAAGTAACGCTCACCTCTGGACTTGTTGACTGCCTCCTAAGCGCACGTGTGTGACACCAGTCAGCGCATGACACTTGTGCCCCACCCCCCTTACTCACCGGACTTGGCCCCCTGTGACTTTTTCTTGTTCCCCAGAATGAAAAGGGACTTGAAACGGTGCCAATTTAACAGTCTGGAGGACGTGATCACTGCTTCGACGACAGCGCTAAATAGCATCCCAGTTGAGGACTTCCAAAAATGTTTTGATCAGTAGAAAAAGAGATTGGACAAGTGTGTGTCTTCCAATAGGGAGTATTTTTGAAATATCCATTTGTCCATCATCCAACCCGCTATATCCCAACTACAGTGTCACGGGGGTCTACTGGAGCCAATCCCAGCCAACACAGTGTGTAAGGCAGGAAACAAACCCTGGGCAGGGCGCCAGCCCACTGCAGATTTTAAAAAAATATTTTAAATAAAATGCTTTTGAAAAGGTCTTGTTTTTTTTTGGGTCCCCACTCGTATTCTTTGTTTCTCGTTTGAGAATTGTATTTGGGCTACTGGTAGGTTCGTCAATGCCATGGTGATCCCGGACTTGGGTCCTGACAGTTTTTCTTTTTCCACTCCTGTTTTGTGGTACTCTCCTTCAAGTATATCTAATAGAAGTAGAACAGGTAAAAGTTATGTTTCTAAGTTTTGTAACATAGGGTTTTCCTGCTGTGGGGCATCTGTTGATGAAGAAAGATTCACTGATGTTGACTTTGCCGACAATCCTGTGATCTTTGCGGAGTCCATGGAGGATCTGATCGGAGTTCTTGATAGACTGAGCACGAAGTCTGAGTGTCTGGATTTGCGAGTGTCCTGGATAAAAATCAAGATCCAGGCCTTTATTGACCTCTTGGGCACAGCCATCAGTAGTGTGTCTGTCTGCGGAGGGATTGTTGACCTCATCGAGAAGTTTACTTACCTCAGAAGCAACATTCATGTGTCTGGTGACTCTTCCTATGAAGTCAGTAAACAGATTGGAAGAGCATGGGGGGTCAGGAGGTCGCTGGGAAGAAGTGTGTGGCACTCCCAATATCTCTGCAAAGAGACAAAAGTCCAAGTCTTTGGAGTTCTGGTGGTCCCTGTTTTGCTATATAGTTGCGAGAAATCGAGAAATGGACACTATCCAGTGACCTGAGAAGAAGACTGGACTCCTTTGGTACTGTGTCTCTTCCGAGAATCCTTGGTTACTGCTGGTTTGTGTCGAATGAGCGGTTACTCATGGAGTCCCGAATGAGGCACATTTCCTGCATGTTTAGGGAGCATCAGTTATGGCAATACAGCCATGTGGCACAGTTCTCTGAGGGTGATCCGTTTTGCAGGATCGTCATTGCTGAGGACCTGAGCAGTTGAAACAGGCCAAGGGACATCCTTGTAACTCCTGGCTGAAGCAGACAGATGTCCATTTCCAGAGGGTGGGACTAGACTGCATGTCTGCATGTGGGGTTGCAACTGGGATCCGGAGGTGTTTCATTGTGTGGTGGGCGTGGCAGCGCACTGTACCAGTGCATATGTCAGCAGTACATATACAGATAATTTTACAGATAAAGGGCTGCATCTGCATCTTTTAATGTTTGAAATAAGTAAATGTCCATTTTATTCTGACAAAAAAGCTCCCAGAAAAGAAACAGGACGGACTGCCAAATACTTAGAAATTGTGTATGTTTATTTGTTTGGAAAGATTAGGTGTTTAAAAGCTGTTAAAAATTAAACTGACTTTTTCGAAGATGAAGGGAAGCTGTAAGATGTTGTTTAAGAGGAATGAAAATATGGAACTTTGGAACTTTGACAGCCATGTGTTTTCATGCAACAGTTGTTATTCCCTTTAATTCTGCCCCAACTTGCAACTGTCTTGCGTAAGTACTTGCAACTTAGAATATTAACAGATCATTCCTACAAGTACAAATGGCAAAAACCTACATATTTCAAGGAAAATGACTAGGGTGGACGTATGGGGAAAACTAATACAGTTTAGTATGGAATTTTTTTTCTCATATGTTAAGTTAGTCTCATATTAGTAGTTTTGTATGTTTTCTTTTTAACCCATCACCACGAGAAAGCTCTTTGACATTTCTTTTGACATTATCTGTTAACTTCTGTTATCATCAAAGAAGTGGGTGGCCATCTGACAAATGAAAAAGACTAGCCTCTTTGTTTTTAAAAGGGGAAAATAGCCTCACAGTCTTTTTCACTTATTTCTTAATATATCTTCCTTTTTTATTAAAGCTGTCATTGACCTTGCTGCATATTTGTCAGTAAAATCTATGAAAAATATTATATGTAAATTTACTAAATTAATAGAGATGTTTGAAAGTATATTGTTCTCATTTTTTTCAGTGCACAACTGGACAGTGGATGAAACTGTGCAATGGGTGATTGACTTTGTTGAACTTCCTCAGTATGAAAAGAACTTTAGAGAGTACAACGTTAATGGGAATACCTTGCCGAGGTGAGTACTATTAACACTATGGTAACTTTTAGAATTACATATGCAGGTTACAGAGGAATCCTTATTATATTGTCCACTGAAATATAAAATTACCTATTTATTTTTAAATGACAGAAAACAAATGGTAAGAAAAAACTTTTAAAACTTACCCTAATCATACATTATCTAATATACTTTGTGATTTCCCATATATTGTCACCGAGAAGCTTATCTGCAATAGCATAAATACATGAGCAGGTTGTAATGAATCCATGTGAGCATCTTCTAAGAAAAGCGCAATGGAGCTGTAGTGTTACTGAAAATCAGAGCTTATTTTACAAATAGTTGTTTTAAAATGGCTTTTGCCTAATCTTAAAGCCTTTTCTTAAAGAATAATTAGCAGTTTTAGGCCTAGTTTTTACATATGAATAAAACGGTATACCAGAGTTTTTTTTATATAGTAAGTACTAGGTAATATATAGGATGTTTGCCTTGATCCTATACAGATATTAATCCGTATGGAACATATGACAAAATCAACACAGCACTGATAGGCAAATGAAGAAAATATATGTACTGTATATAGAGTAACACAGCAGTTATAAGTCAGTAGGGAGTAGTGAGTATTAAACACTTAAAGCTGTGGCCAAAAGTTTTGAGAATGACACAAGTATTCATTTTCACAAAGTTTGCTGCTTCTGTGTTTTTAGATCTTTTTGTCAGATGTTTCTATGGTACACTGAAGTATAATTACAAACATTTCATAAGTTTCAAAGGCTTTTTTTCACAGTTACATTAAGTTTATGCAAAGAGTCAGTATTTGCAGTGTTGACCCTTCTTTTTCAAGACCTCTACATTTCGCCATGGCATGCTGTCAATCAACTTCTGGGCTAAATCCTGACTGATGGCAACCCATTCTTGCATAATCAATGCTTGGAGTTCGTCAGAATTTGTGGGTTTTTTGTTTGTCTATCCACCGTGAGGATTGACTACAGGTTCTCAATGGGATTAAGGTCTGACGAGTTTCCTGGCCTTGGACCCAAAATTTCAATGTTTTGTTCCTCGAGGCACTTAGTTATGGCATGGTGCTCCATCATGCTGTAATAGGCATAGTTCCTCACCAAACTGTTCTTCCATTGTTGATCAGAGGATGTTTTGGTAACATTCTTTATTCATGGTGGTGTTTTTAGGCAAAATTGTGAGTGAGCCCACTCCCTTGTCTGAGAAGCAACACCACACACGAATGGTCTCAGGATGCTTTACTGTTGGCTGATACAGGACTGATGGTAGCTCTCAGCTTTTCTTCTGCAGACAATCTTTTTTCTGGATGCCCCAAACAATTGGAAAGGGGATTCATCAGAGAAAATAACTTTACCCCAGTCCTCAGCAGTCCAATCCCTGTACCTTTTGCAGAATATCAGTCTGCTTTTCTTGGAGAGAAGTGGCTTCTTTGCTGCTCATCTTGACACCAGGCCATCCTCCAAAAGTGCAGATGCACTCACACCTGCCTGCTGTCATTCCTGAGCAAGCCCTGGTGGTGCCCCGATCTCGCAGCTTTAGAAGATTGTCCTGACGCTTGCTGGACTTTCTTCAGAAAGTGGTAATTGGAGCGGATTTCATTGGACATGTTGGTGAAGGGAACAGAGGAGACGAGGAGGTGAAATGGTAGGTATGGTGTCAAGGAGAGGAATGAATAAGGTCAGATGATAGTGGATTTTGCCAAAAGAATGGACATTGCTGTAGTGAATAAGTATTTTAAGAAGAAGGAGTAACATAGAGTTACATACAAGAGTGGAGAAAGATGCACACAGGTAGATTACATCCTATGCAGAAGAGTCAATCTGAAGGAGATTGAAGACTGCAAAGTGGTGGCAGGGGAAAGTGTAGTTAAGCAGCATAGAATGGTGGTCTGTAGGATGACACTGGAGATCAAGAAGAGGAAGAGAGTGAGGGCAGACCCAAGGATCAAATGGTGGAATTTGAAAAAGGAAAACTGCAAGCTTGAGTTTAGGGAGAAGTTGAGACGGGCACTGGGTGGTAGTGAAGAGTTACCAGACAGCTGGGAAATTACAGCAGAAGTTGTAAGGGTAACAGCAAGAAGAGTGCTTGGTGTGACATCTGGACAGAGGAAGGAGGAAAAGAAAACTTGGTGGTGGAATGGGGAAGTACAGGAGAGTATACAGAGGAAGAGAATTGTAAAGAAGAAGTGGGATAGTTAGAAAGATGCAGAAAGTAGACAAGAGTACAAGGAGATAAGGCACAAGGTGAAGAGAGAGGTGACGAAGGCTAAAGAAAAGGCGTATGATGAGTTGTATGAAAGATTGGACACTAAGGAGGGAGAAAAGGACCTGTGCCAATTGGCTAGACAGAGGGACCGAGCTGGGAAAGATGTGCAGCAGGTTAGGGTGATAAAGGATAAAGATGGAAATGTACTCATAAGTGAGGAGAATGTGTTGAACAGATGGAAAGAGTACTTTGAGAGGCTGATGAATGAAGAGAATGAGAGAGAGAAGAGGTTGGATGATGTGGAGATAGTGAATCAGGAAGTGCAACAGATCAGCAAGGAGGAAGTAAGGACAGCTATGAAGAGGACGAAAAATGGAAGGGCCGTTGGTCCAGATGACATACCTGGGGAAGCATGGAAGTGTTTAGAAGAGATGGAAGTGGAGTTTTTAACCAGATTGTTTAATGGAATCTTGGAAGGTGGGAGGATGCCTGAGGAGTGGAGAGGAAGTGTACTGGTACCAATATTTAAGAATAAGGGGGATGTGCAGGACTGTAATAACTACAGAGGGATAAAATTGATGAGCCATAGCATGAAGTTATGGGAAAGAGTAGTGGAAGCTAGGTTAAGAAGTGAGATGATGATTAGTGAGCAGCAGTATGGTTTCATGCCAAGAAAGAGCACCACAGATGCATTGTTTGCTCTGAGGATGTTGATGGAGGAGTATAGAGAAGGCCAGGAGGGGTTGCATTGCATCTTTGTGGACCTGGAGAAATCATATGACAGGGTGCCTAGAGAGGAGTTGTGGTATTGTATGAAGAAGTAGGGAGTGGCAGAGAAGTACATAAGAGTTGTACAGGATATGTGTGAGGGAAGTGTGACAGTGGTAAGGTCTGCGATAGGAGTGATGGATGCATTCAAGGTGGAGGTGGGATTACATCAGGGATCGGCTCTGAGGCCTTTCTTATTTGCAATGGTGATGGACAGGTTGACAGACAAGATTAGACAGGAGTCTCCGTGGACTATGATGTTTGCTGATGACATTGTGATCTGTAGCGATAGTAGGGAGCAGGTTGAGGAGACCTTGGAGAGGTGGAGATATGCTCTAGAGAGGAGAGGAATGAAGGTCAGTAGGAACAAGACAGAATACGTATGTATAAATGAGAGGGAGGTCAGTGGAATGGTGAGGATGCAAGGAGTAGAGTTGGCGAAGGTGGATGAGTTTAAATACTTGGGATCAACAGTACAGAGTAGTGGGGATTGTGGAAGAGAGGAGGAAAAGAGTGCATGCAGGGTGGAATTGGTGGAGAAGAGTTACAGGAGTAATTTGTGACAGACAGGTATCAGCAAGAGTGAAAGGGAAGGTCTACAGGACGATAGTGAGACCAGCTATGTTATATGGGTTGGAGACGGTGGCACTGACCAGAAAGCAGGAGACAGAGCTGGAGGTAGCAGAGTAAAAGATGCTAAGATTTGCACTGGTTGTGGTGAGGATGGATAGGATTAGAAATGAGTACATTAGAGGGTCAACTCAAGTTGGACGGTAGGGAGACAAAGTCAGAGAGGCGCGATTGCATTATTTTGGACATGTGCAGAGGAGAGATGCTGAGTATATTGGGAGAAGGATGCTAAGGATAGAGCTGCCGGAAAAGAGGAAGGCCTAAGAGAAGGTTTATGGATGTGGTTAGAGAGGACATGCAGGTGATGGGTGTAAAAGAACAAGATGCAGAGGACAGAAAGATATGGAAGATGATTCGCTGTGGCAATCCCTAACGGGAGCAGCTGAAAGAAGAAGAAGAAAAAGTAATGGCTGCATAAATCCTGGTGTTTGTGTACCCAGTATTGTTTTCTTTGCTGGCGTTAAGCCAGAGGGATGGCAGAAGCTTAACTGCAGTAAAGAAACCTTTGTAATTAGCTGAAACAGCCATTCCTTTTACATTTTGGGGGTACTTGCAGATTGATTGCAGGTAAACTCTTTTCCACTTTTAGGGTCTTCTTTAAAAAGTTTCTAACTTGGATAAAGTTGTTTTTTAAGTCTCTCCAACAAACTTAGATTTAAAGATGTTTCAATTCTCAATAATGCTAGTTTTCCATGCTTATGGAAGACAGAGATCAATAAGTAAAGTGAATGTTATAACAACCCAACTTTCCCAATTCTCACTGCAGTAGTGTGAGCCAAGGTGGGATTTGTTCACAGAGAGAAATCTCTGTACGGACTATAATAAGTGAATATCTTGGTCAAAGCCATAGTGCCTACCTGTATGTATAACATCTTGTAATGTATAGTACGTCTTTTCTTGCTTCAACCTGCTCTAATAAAATTCAGGTTGATGTGTGTGTTTTTTACAGTTGAAAATTCAATCACTTTGTTCTGAAGGGGACACATTGTTTCATAAAACACACACCTCAAAAAAGGCAATGGAAAGACAAACATTTAAACATCAGAAAAAATTGCACTTAAACTGCTTTAATTGCTGGTTTAACTTATTGGTTTGCTGTTAACACAGAAAGGCAAAACTTCATTACGAGAAAAGTTTCTGATGCAGCAGGGAAATCCAGGTCATGGAAGAGTTTTTTTTTTTTTGTTTGTTTCTTATTGACACTTCGTTGTTGTACTAAATAAGACAGACAGAGTATATAGATTTGGGGAACCCATAGGCAAACCCTGTATAATCGATGGAAAAATAAAACAATTAACGTTTATTCACAGAAAATTTCTGTCTGCAAATGGCAGTGGAGCTGGTTAAGAGGTCAATGGAGAGGAGGAGGCGGATTCGGGCTACCAGAAACCAGAAGTGTTGTCATGACTTCTTGCGGTGCAGATGAAAAAAGAGAAGACATTAGGCAGCAGTGCCAACACTTGGTCAGGGGTTGAATTACAGTCAAATGAGTCCTTCGGTTGTTTCCCAGTCACACATGTGTAACACTGTCTTCAGTTGATTTGGTTTGAAGAAAATGTCTAAAGGGTAGATAGCTTGATGAATTCCACCAGTACAGTTAAACCATAGTGATAGATGTGACAGCAGGCTTCAATAGTTGTTACTTTTATCATTTTATTAACATATTTGGGGCGGAGTGGTGGCTCTGAGACTAAGGATCTGTGCTGGTATCCCGAAGGTTGCTGGTTCAAATCCCTGTCACTGTCAAAAGTGATCCTATTCTGCTGGGCCATTGAGCAAGGACCTTAACCTTCAATTGCTCCTGTACAATGACTGACCCTGCGCTCTGACCCCAAGAGGTATGCGAAAACTAACAAATTCCTAATACAAGGAAAAAAAATAAAGAACAAAAAAAAAATATTTTGTTTAGTCCAACTGAAAATATACAATAGTTACTTTACATTGACATTTGTCAATATTTCTTTCTATAACTTGGTAATTCTACCTAAAGTACTGTTATTATAAAAAAGAATCAGTTTCTTATATGTTACATGCAAGGCTTCTGAAAGAACCCCATTCTCAGGTTTACAGTCATATTGCCAGACAGTAGTTATTAATAATGGATTATTCTACATCCTTTGTTCTGCCAGTTGGAAAATAGAATACCAGGAAGACAAGGTTGAATAGGACCAGAGGAACACTAGTGTAGATCATTACCAAAAGCTCAAACTAATGTGTGACAAAGCCCTAAACATAAACCAAAATTGTGGTCAAGAATCTAAAGGAAGAAGCTCAAAATGCCAGTGTGCTAAAAAAATCCCTAGAAAATAGTTTTAACAATGTATTAACAAACTTGGACAAGGATTGTCTTGTGATAGGACATTCAAGTAACAATGTGACAATATTGACCTTATGAAACTATGAACCAATGAGTTCTTCTTATACAGTATATACAGTAGTTGTCTAATGACATCCTGTGACATGAATTCTGAACAGAGAAGTTGGATGCCTTAGAAAGTTGGAAGTTTGGACCTACCAGTAACACTTCAGTTGTTTTGGCATTAAGTTTGAGAAAGCTATTGTCCATTCATAGCTTAAGATCAGTGATGCAGTCATTGAGTGTGCTGGGAGGTGAATCTGTAGGGGAGTCTGTACTAAGATATAACTGTATATCATCTGCATAACAGTGGAAGTTAAGGCCATGTCTGCGAATAATCTGACCAAAAGGAAGGATATAAAGTAGAAAAAGTAATGGCCCAAGGACTGAACCCTGAGGGACACCACGCGACACGGGTGAGGTGAAGTATTTATATCGGCCGATGTGTAACAAACTGTTGCATATTAGAGAGATATGATGTGAGCCATTGAAAGTAAAATTGAATTCAGCAAAGATAAAACCTTAAAAAAGAAAAACACAAAGGCTTAAAGAAAAATTTATTAAATAAAAGGTAACAAAGTTGCCAACATTGTAACACCCTGCTTGCATTTTAAATATTAACTGCTTCTGCCTGTAAGGAACTACCAAAATATATAGATGTATTTTATGTTTCACATGGCATAGTGGTTAAGGCATTGGACTTGGTACTTCAAACCCTGTGGTTGTGGGTTCAAATCCCACTGCTGACATTGTGTGACCATGAGCACATCACCTCACCTACCTTTGCTCCAACTGGAAAAATGAAAATGTAACCAATTGTATCTGAAATGTCACCTTGGACAAAGGAGTCAGACAAATAATAAGTAGTAATATTTATTCATAGAGATTTTTTTCAGTAATGAACCACCCTTTTTATTTAAATTTGAAGTTGTTTATGTATTTATTCAATGCTTGACTATTCTATTAAAGACACCTTAAATTTTTCAGTAACTTTTTAGGAAGTCATTGTTGCAATAATCTAATATACTATGTGTCTAACTAACCATGTCTTTTATTTGACTGGTTTACACCCATTCCTCACCCTTGGCTGTGTGGGTGCTGAAACCACATGGTGTTTTCATATGGCTCCTTCAGGCTGAGCCCAATCCAAGCTATTTGGGTCAGTAGATCACTAAATATTGACCTCAGAGAGTGGGCCCTCTATCTTTATTCTGTAATAAGTATCACCGAATTGTAAATTTTGTCTTTGTTGTCTGTCATGACCCCACCCCCAGCTTTGTCTAGTTTGCCATTAGTGATCTTACCAGAAACACAAATATTTATGGCATCAGAGCTTCAAAGATAATTAAGGCACTCTACTCCATACCAAAGTCACAAGCAGCTGAAATGAGGTTTGTGTGCAGGGTTGCTGGAGTCAGTTTCTGGGCACGTAATTGGGATATCACTGGGAGTCTCTGACAGAGAATGTGCCAGCCAAGGCCTATTGGGAGAGGACTCAAGACATGCTGGAAGGATTTTATTTCTCAGCTGGCTAGGGGACATCAGGAAATATCCCAGAAGCAGCAAAAGAATTTTTCTGACAAAAAGGTGGATTGTTTGGGTGATAACACCCCTCACTAAGAAAATCGGATCTAAAGTGAAGTGAATTCATCCAATCTGTTAAAGTTACTGCTTACAGTAATATTACCTATTGATACCTTATAGAAATTTTTCAACCAATCTGAGTAGTGTTTTGAGCACTATGGTAAAAATTAATAGAGGTTAATGAAACGTGGACGCTGACAAAATGTCAGAGATGTTAAGCACATAGATATTTCAGAATTGTGTTCCAAGACATTAAATACACTTGATTTGCACTATTTGGCAAATCTAGAGGATGAAACTTACTGAAACACAGCTAAAGTGCCGCCAGTAATCCATGTACCCCTTACATTTACTGTGTACTACTTTTCTAAAAATAAATTTGATTTAAATGTGTACTTTTCTTGTGGTAAAACAATTTAGTTTATTAACCTCCTTGGCATTTACCTCGAAGCGTGACACTGACTCGGAATTTTATGTAAGTAAAATTGTTCTTGAACCATCCATGGAGTGATGTGTGAAGATCCGCTTTACATTTTTAAAACTCAATAACTCTCGAAACAATGTTCTGCTGCCATCTAGTGGATGGAATAATATCATGCTGCAAAAAATCATGAATGTTCTATGTTTTTTAACACTCTAAGATAACTCATCGATATTCAGTGGGGCAGGGCCTTCACCCAAAGCACAATGGCATATAAAAGGAGAAGCTGTGAAGCCAGTTTTAGAACAAACTGAAATTGAACCATTATTGGGAAAAGGATGCTAAGGATAGAGCTGCCAGGTAAGAAGAAAAAAGGAAGGCCTAAGAGAAGGTTTATGCATGTGGTGAGAGAAGACATGCAGGTGTTGAGTGTGACAGAGAAAGATGTAGAGGACAGTAAGATATGGAAAAAGATAATCCCCTAACGGGAGCAGCAGAGACAAAAAGAAGAAGAAGGTGAATCAGTTGATAGCAATGGCAATGTGAATTGGTCATCAGACGTTGACATGTGTAATGGAATTAATGCATACAACACTGCACGAATGAACTGCTGTGATATGCCTGGTGACTTAAGTCACGTAACGCTGCAGCAGGGTGCAAATAGGTGTGTGGCAAAATGGTTACAATAAAGTAGCAGGATGAGAAGGACATTAGCCTCTTTAATACAGCAAATGTCAATCAAGTCAGAAGATATGTGAGCGTCAATAAGGCCTGCACTGTGATAGTCAACCATAACACAATGGGCTGGTTTATGCGTTCTACACTCTCATACTTAAGCAACAAAAAAAATTATAAGAAAAGTACCCAAAGAAAAATGCTTCTACTGTGCCGATTGCAACATCAGGATGTGGCTTAGTGGCAGCCTTATAACATTTCACATGAAGGACGTGTGCCATATCTGCATCAGTATAGCAGTGCACACTAGGTATTCCATTCTTAAAGAATTTGTGTTGACTTTTAGGTATTTGCATGTTTCTGTTATGCATAACATTTTTTTATTGTTAAAAAAATCATTTTTGTCTAGTTTTCCTTGAAGTAAACATAATGCTAAGGGGCTACATCATAAAATAATTTTCACTACGTTATGGAGTTATAGTAAACATTTATATTTGCATCATAGTTGACAGTAAATTCCCACAGGGTTTTCAAATGTATTTGTCCCCACTTTGGCAATAATTTATATGCCACATTCAACTCCCTCCTGTCTAGAAACTGAAGTTTTAAAAGCAATTCATTATGCAAATAACTGCTACTTCAGGTCAGCTACATTCTCCTGTGATTACGTTGATGCATTCTTAACTTTAATTAGCTTAATCGCAATCCTTTCAATTAATATTAGTTTATCCAATGACTTGTTCTTTGGAGAGAATAACTTAAATTTATGAGTCATGTTTTAAATTACAGGTCTTAAAGGGGGCTGGTGCAGTGGGTATAACTTTCAGACGCTGAAATTTCTCACAGGCTGCTTATGTAAATGTATTTACAGGACAGACAGTCTCTGTGGTAATTACATTATGTTGAATTAACTAAATATGATAAGCTAAACTTAACTTATCTTCATTTACTTTTCATTGCCATTTAGTTAACATTACCGTCATTAGGAAACATAGGAACCTGAAAGATTGCAAAACATCTTTTGATATGAACTCAGCCTTATACGATTTCTTAATAATTTTCAAACAAAGACTAATGTTTAACTTGCTAAATAATGGGTAATAATGTGCCTATGATGTCAATAGTATAATTAAATATTTGCATTTTAAGTAATGTTTAAAAAGTCTCATGGGAAGTATATCATATCTTATTTTGTATGTGTGTTTTCTC
Organism: Polypterus bichir lapradei; assembly: GCA_026402145.1. Lineage (NCBI taxonomy): Eukaryota > Metazoa > Chordata > Cladistia > Polypteriformes > Polypteridae > Polypterus > Polypterus bichir. The sequence goes on along the minus strand of JANRMT010062809.1, from coordinate 1,788,555 downwards.
CTGAAAATAACATAATAGTTTAGTGGTGACCACCATTTCTAGTCTAATCTGTTCTTTGATCCCACAGGAGCTTGGTAGATAACTCATTAGTAACCCTGCGTGTGTAAATTACTGTATGTCTTTTCATTGTCAGTCCCTTAGTGCATTTCCTGTTAGTGCTGTACCCTTTGTTTGGAGAGGGTGTACTCTTTAAACTGTGTCAGTTGTCTGAATATGACTTCACTCATTCTTTGTCATTTTCCAACCGGTTGTTGCTTTGTCTGTTGTACTATTTTGTCCACAATTCCCCCTACTGCTATAGATTCTTAATTATTTAATCATAGCATTCTGTTATTGCTTGTATTTGTCTTGTTTAATAACCATAGTAAACAAGCCCGTGATAGCCTTTCATGGCTCCAGCATGAACCAGAATTGAATTATTTAACACCTTAGTGTACCTTCTTATTATGAGAGTATTTCTTTTTAGTTAATGGTTGATATTTGAACGGTGACTTAGTGTTTAGAACTGCTTTACAGCAACAGTAGAGTTTAGTACAACTGCCTTACAATAACAATAAACAGAAAATAGGCTTAAGCTAGGGAACAAACTGTATAGCTATAACATAACATATATACTATATTTTATACTTGTATGCTATTCCTTTGTTTTGAAAAAATGCAGCAATCAAATATGAACGCATTTCCTTTACTTTCCCCTTAACGCATTTCCTTTACTATCCCCTTGTTGTCTCTAAGCATACAGGTGCCATCTTGTTTCTCAATGCCTGAGAATCATTTAGTGCCTTTTTTCAAACTGCAAGCAGGCTTTTATTTGTCATCTGGCCACTCCGCTATAAAGCTCAGATTACTAGAATGTTGCAGGGGTGGCTGTCCTTTTCCAAGTTTCTCCTCACTGTTTGTCTGATCTTCAGTCAGAGCGACCATTAGGTCCTTTGCCACCATTCTTACCATAATGTTTCACCCCTGGTTGTGCTGTTTTGCCAGTGTGCCAGCTCTAGGAAGCATCATGGTTGTTACAAATGCATCGTCACTATGCTCTTCGTAGAATCCTACATCGTGAGGCAGCGTCAGTTATGGAACTACGGCCGTGCGGCGCAATTCCCTGAGGATGATCTGGCTCCCAGGATCATCATTGTTGAGGACCAATAGCAGCTGGACCAGGCAAAGGGGATGCCTACGTAACACCTGGCTGCTGAAGATAGATGGTAATTTCCAGAGGGTGGTACTGGACCTTGTGTCTGCCTGGGGTAGGACGGGGCGTATAGACAACCGGGATCCCAAGCTGTTTCGTCATGTGGTGGGTGTGGCAACATGCTGTACCAGTGCATGCTCCTCGGCCTGACCTCACTGTGCGCTTGGGCATCTTCAGGGTTGCACAATTTCTTTGTAGCCTTGCCCAGATCTGTGCCTAAGCACAACTGTGTTTAAGCTCTGCAGGTAATTCTTTCAACTTCATTGCCTGGTTTTTGCTCTGATGCACATGATGTCAGTTATGGGACCATATATAGACTGATGTGTGTCTTCTTTCCTAATCATGTGTAATCAATTGAATTTAGCACATGTGCACTCCGGACAAGGTGTAAAAGTATCTCAATGATGATCAACAGAATGTCAATATGATATTTCAATTATATTTTTAATAAAATTGCAGAAATTGCTAAAATCCTATGTTTGCTTTGTCAATCTGGGGATATTGAGTATTGTTTAATGAAGCAAAAATGAATTTAAACAATTTTAGCACAAAGCTGGAACATAACATAATGTGGAAATAGTGAAAGGGTCTGAATGCTTTCTATACACACACACACACACATAAATTAAACAGATATGCATCTTAGTTGAAGTGGCCTGGGCTTAAAGACCACTGTCACATGTTGATTGATTCACTTCTGGATGTAGCCCAAAGTAAAATCCAGTTTCTGAAAATCCTAAAACCGAGAGAGCAGGAAAAGCCATTCAGAAATAAATAAGAGAAAACGCACTTGACATTACATTTTTGCTTCCTGTAACATATCATTTGCTCTTTTTCAGAAGAGTTTAAGCCAAAGGAGGAAGTTATTAAAGTCTGTGTAATATTCTACCGTCTTATAGTAATAAGAAAGTAAAATATTTATATTAAAATCTGTCAGGAGTGTCCTGTGTTTTAAACTATCTTTGTATTTCAGCACTTGTTCAAAGAAAAAATGTAGGAAAGCTATATTTTTTTTTTATTGTTAAATGGAAGGAAATTTTCAGAAAGAATCAACAACTCCTCACAGAGACAGGTTAATGATTTCAGTCTCTCGTTTTGTCTTGTAGGATTGCTGCAAATGAACCTTCTTTTATGACATCTCAGCTGAAGATTTTGGATCAGCGCCACAAACAAAAACTGAATTTGAAAGCACTGGATGCAGTTTTGTTTGGACCCCCAGTTCGTTAGTATAAACCTGAGAATATTTTCCTTATTTTAAAATTCAAGATGTAAATATTTAAAGATGGATTTACACAAGTTATCTTTGTGTGAACGACTCCTTGCCACACTTGTTCTCTCTTTACTATAAAATATAAATGAGTTAGAGAAGAGCAGTTTTATATTATGAAGCTAAATTAGTTTATCCAAAATACCATGACTTATTGCAGCTGTGTCCACAGTTTCTCCTTTAGTTTCTGAAATATTGCTTTTTACAAGAATATTCCACTGAAGTGAAATAAGATTAGTAAACAAAGGAGCTGTATCCGTTGTGTCTCGGTTCCTTGGTGATTTTGATTACTAGCAGGAAAAATCCTCCTTGTATCTGATTTTCTCCATTTTTAAAGAAAGTTGAGCAGCACAGCTTTTAGCACTACAAATGTATACTGCCAAATTCAAATCTCAATCCATGACTATGAAAATGTAATTTACATGATTTTCGGATGTCCTTATGGGATTTCTTTGAATAGTTTAGTTTCTTTCCACTTCCTAAAGATTGGAATTTTTCCCTGTATAAGTGACTGTATGCACGGGTGACCAAACCATGTTAGTCCCTGACTTGTTCCCAGTGGTTGCAGTATCGGTTCTGGCCTTCCAAAATTGGAATAAACAAGGCTAGAAAATAAAAGAAGTGACTGAAGCCATTTATTTGACTTGATCTCTCTTCTCTGGTGTAGATCTTGTTCATTCTATCAGGTTGCATAATGACTGAGGTTGGGTAGCTAGATTCTAACTTATGTGACTATACACCAAAGTATTACAGCCTGAATACATTTTTAAAGTTATATCCAAAAGAAGGTGAACATGTGTAGAAATTATCCTGATAGAAATTTTAGCACTTAGTCCTCACATTAGTGAGAGTTATTTCTATACATGGAAGATGCTTGCTTAAGGTCATGTTAATGAACACTTCCTCTTCCTTTGGCTGCAGGCCAAAGTGAATCTATTTAGGTGAATCATTAAATCACTAGGGCGGCGCAGTGGTAGCACTGCTGCCTCGCAGTTAGGAGACCTGGGTTCGCTTCCCAGGTCCTCCCTGTGTGGAGTTTGCATGTCTGCATGGGTGCTCCGGTTTCCTCCCACAGTCCAAAGACATGCAGGTTAGGTGCATTGGCGATCCTAAATTGTCCCTAGTGTGTGCTTGGTGTGTGGGGGTGTGTTTGTGCCCTGCGGTAGGCTGGCACCTTGGCTGGGGTTTGTTTCCTGCCTTGCGCCCTGTGTTGGCTGGGATTGGCTCCAGCAGACCCCCATGACCCTGTAGTTAGGATATAGCGGTTTGGAAAATGGATGGATGGATTAAATCACTAATAAATTCTTCATCATAAAGCTTCAATCAGAACCAGAATTAGAATTAACATTCACTTTATTGGCCAGGTACGCTAATGTGTACTAGGAATTTGTCATGATTAAGTATCATAAAAGAAACAATACATATAATTGTCTTTGATTTTAGAGTGGTTAGAAGTGGGTTTTATTTTTCCATTCATTCTTTCATTCATTTATTTTTACTCTGCTTTCCCTGGTTAAGGTTGATGTGGTCGAGTTAAACTGACCTGGCCACCCAATCCTTAGCAATTTTTCCACCTGAACCTGGGCAGTTCCCACATGTTTCCCAGCTAGCTAACCGATATAATCCAACCAGCATGTTGAGAGTTTGCCTCTGTGTCTTTGCCCCCTTGGCTGTATCTGGAAAACCCTCTATAGAAGGTGCCCAGTGCATATCCTACCTACATGCTTAAACCACCTCACCTGGCTCCTGTCACTCTCATGTCATTTCATACTGATGGCTTCATGTACTTGCAAGCCTCATTAATTAAGGGACTACTTGGAGATCATGGCCATAGGTAAGGATGTGGATGGGCTGTAGACTAAATGGTAAATTGAAAGTATTTTTCTAAGAATGTGGCTCCTTCTTTAATAACACTCTCTGGGTCAACACTCACAAAATTCCTCTTACTGTTTCGATTTATTAGTCAGACTCACAGTCCCCTCTACCCTAATTTATAAACAACACTCAGAGGCACTAGAATTCCTCCACTTGGGGCAACTACCCAAAACTTACTTCCAGGTGAAAAGTCACACTTTTTGGGGAGAGGACCAAGATCTCAAATATGGAGGTCTAAACCGTATAGTAGTGTGCTGGAGATTACAGGCTATTAAGGGCAAGAAGACAGCATCATCTGCCAACAACAGAGGAGCAGCCCAAAGGTGTTCCTGAAATGGATACTGTCTAAGCCACGGCTTTGTTATAATATCCTTCTTATGAAAATCGTGAAATGATGAACTTTTGTTGAAGTCCGACACCCATATTAAATAGATGTGTCTTAACAGCAGTTAAACAACTTTCAACCCACAAATACACGGACCAAGTGAAACACATTATTCTTAAAGTACCTTCCACAAGATCTTACAAAGTGCCCGATTGTAAGCCTTGTTCCAGATCAACAAATGACATATAGACAAAAAAACATCAGACTATTATAACTCTTAGATATCTCTGCAAGGACAAAGAAAATCGGTCCACTGTTTAAAGACTTTGAAGATGAACTATTGAATGGATTCTGCCTTTCCATGGAGGCTGAGGAGTGTGATCCTTCAGTAATTTTAACACACGTTCCTCTTTTTCTTAAAATGGAGACCACTATCTTAATTTGCCAGTCCCAAGCCACTGTCTCCAACTTCCACTCAACACTGAAGAAGTATATTTGCCAAAGCTAAGTTAAATTACACTTTATTGCCAAGCAACTTTGGAATTTGAGTTTGTGTTACATGTATAACTTTTAATCACATTGCATCCACTGCTTTGCCATTTTCAGTCAGATCTCATCCACCTTTGAAGACTTCCCACAATAGAACGTTTTAATCAGATCAGTGACTTCAGCTACAGAAATGGTGCCAAAACCAACCATGCTTCGGCCATTGCTTTCTCTAAGAAGGGCATATCCAGCAGGCTTAAGAGTTCCTCAAAGTAATCCTTAAACCACTTGAAGGTTGTGAGCAACTGCTTTCCACCCTTAATAAAAGCATCATGGTGGAGCTGTTGAATAGTTTACCAGAACATTTTTGAGGTACTCTGAAATTCATCCTCCATGGCTTGTGCACATATAGCTGACAAAAAGGAAGGTAAAAGGCAAAATAAGGTTTCTTTTAGTGGTCCTTTGGATTTTTTAAGGTACATCTCACATCATTTGCCAAAACAGAATTTTAAGCCAGAGTTCTTATATACTTCATGGTACATTTAATGAGGGAAATAGTTTACCATTTTAGCATTTAATGAAAACAGCCTCTTCCTGACATTCATCACTTGTACTTTCTGGGATGTAAAAACTTTGATAGGTGCAGTCTCCTTCCCATAATAATGATTTCTTTTGAATGTTTAATGCATCAATTGGCTGCAGATCCACTTATTGTGAGTAATTCAGGCAGTTTTTGTTTCAGAATACATTATGATTACTGTAACTGAAAAATTGCACATTTAATACAAAAACTAATATGATTTAAAAGAAATTTTAATACGTTTTAATAAATGTTAAATAGTGTAGCTCACTATGGATATTCCTGTCTACTTTATTTTGGCTACCTGCATAAAAATTGTCCTTCCAGAATTATATTTTAAGATCCTTATTTAAACTGTGATCGTAACTAGCATTTAATAACAAAATGAAATTGTGTGTGTTTCATTTCAGTACCTCCCCATAACTGGATGAAAGATTTTGTCTTAATGATTTCTATAATTATTGGAGTTGGAGGCTGCTGGTTTGCTTATGTGCAAAATAAAACTTCGAAGGAACACATTTCAAAAATGATGAAGGATCTAGAAAGCCTTCAGACTGCTGAACAGAGCCTCCGTGACCTTCAAGAAAGGTAAGTGGAAATTGGATTTTTATAAAAAGCCAACTTCCAGAGCCTGTTTCCAGACATATTTTAACCATGTTAAGATTGGCTACATACAGTACATACACAGTATTATACCTTCATGTGGCACTCATGCGACAACTGTCAATGTCACTGTACTCTGTACTACTAATGCTATGTAGTAATAATAAGAAAAGAAATTATTTAGCTGTGATTAATTTTATATTTACGCTCTGTGTACAAATACAGGATAATAAGCAGTTAATTGAGCAAAGAGTTTAGTTCGAGACAAGAGTGTGCCTCCAATTAAAGAAGCGAAAACCTGCAGCCACTCTGGTCCTCTGAGACTAAGTACTCCAGATTTAGAAAGTGCAACAGCGAATCAATACAAAGCACAAAAAACCTTCTGATTGAGCATGTAGTTGCAATGAAAACCCTCAGGTGTTTAGGTCTGGAAACGAAACACCCTTTAATCTGTTAGTACATATAAAGAAGAGCACTGGATTTTCTTAATGAAGTTATTGATTGCATAACTGCATACATTCACTTTAATATTAATCAAAGGTTATATTCTTCCAGAGTAATGATAATCATAACTAATTTTCTTTATGCAGACTTGAGAAAGCCCAGGAAGAAAACAGGACAGTTGCAGTGGAGAAGCAAAATTTGGAGCAGAAATTGAGAAGTGAAATAAATGATGCCAAGAAAGAGGCCCAACGTCTTCGAGAGTTGAGGGAGGGAGCAGAGTGTGAACTGAGCAGACTTAAATATGCTGAAGAGGAGCTGGTGCAGGTAAGAAATGCCATATTAATTCCTGCAAAGTTTATTTAGAGTAACTGAACTCAAGCAGAACTCAAGAGTATACAGGAAAATAGTTTTAATTTTCCATTGATAAAAAGTTCTGTAATTGTTAATAACTTCCTTAAACATTGATAATGGATACATCGCCATGTGATAAACAGGTTTCAGAGTGTTGTTAAAAGTTAAGTTCACCATATGTTGCATATGGGCACATTGTAACACTTACTGTAGTGGGGTCTGTTTCGATATAGTTTTTATATCAGTTTCTTATAGACAGTTGAAGTAGCTTTCCCCCCCTCCCTCAACAAACTAGAGACCTGTTCATACCCAAAATCATCTTGCACAATTTATTCTTCCTGGTTACTGCAGTAAGTATGAGCATCGCCTTTTTTTCAGATCATTTCAGCAGTTCAAGAGTAACTTGTTTTCTAATATTTATCTTAAAATATATGAAGTAGCAAGAGTACAGATGGAAAAATTTTCAAACATTCAGTGTAGGCAAATTATTATGGAGCACAAACCGCTCAGACCACATTGTAACTCGAAGGATCTGTGCTGGTATCTGGAAAGTTGCAAGTTCAAATCCCATTACTGTCAGAAGGGGTACTACTCCATTGGGCCCCTGAGCAAAGACCATAACCTGAAAACTGCTCTGGTGTGCTATACAGTGGCTGACTTTGTGCTCTGACCCCCAAAGATCATGTGAAAAGATTAATCTTGGGGATTAATAAAATATATCAAATCAGAATCAAAAAAATCAGTCATTAAGACCAATAGTAAATGATGCTGCTACACCCACTTCCTGTGGAAATGTAATGCCAACATTTTATATGCTGATAAATGTAAAATACCCACAAATGTATCAGTTTACAGCACAACTTTTTAAAATGAGCACATCACAGGATAACTAAAAAATTGTTAAAAATCCAAGCAAAAGATTTTAAATGATTTAGAGTATTCACACAAGCTCCAGTAAGTGCTATAATATGAGCACATGCCAAAATGTGTCAAAGTTAATTTTATTAGTTTTAATATTCAGTTCTGCGGTGGGCTGGCGCCTTGCCTGGGGTTTGTTTCCTGCCTTTGCACCCTGTGTTGGCTGGGATTGGCTCCAGCAGACCCCCGTGACCCTGTAGTTAATATATGGCGGGTTGGATAATGGATGGATAATGTTCAGTTTCAATGCTTAACATCTAACTGCTGTGGCTGATTTTCTCCATGCGCCACATGCTGTCAGAATACTCCGTATCATTCTGTAATAGAAAAAACTAATTTAGAAAATTATGTATGAATGTACCGTAATGTACCACTGTGTTTACTTCTAGAAAAAAAATATCTTAAATCAGTTGTTTGGTTTTTGGAACTTTTTCTTTTGTTACATTGCTTTCAATAAAATCGCTTTTGCTCTGAAAATATAAGCAATTCCTTGGCAGCACTGTTTTTCAGTAGCCATTAAAAACAGTAGGTAATGTTAACCATTTAAAATATAAGCAATTCCTTGGCAGTACTGTTTTTCAGTAGCCATTAAAAACAGCAGGTAATGCTAACCATTTATTTTTAGAATGTCTTTCTGCACCAAGGTGCTTTAGAAGTACAGGTTTATGGTACAATTATTAAATATAGATAATTTACAACTGAAGTAAAAGCAGATCAAGTAGCATATTCAGTATGTCAGACAGTGAAGAACTTAAAATCCAGCATCTTAACCATTAGCCTTGCGGCCTGTGTTCCCAGCACATTCTTTCATGAAAGTCAACCATACTGAGCAATTAGTAACAATATGGTAACATTATGCTGGTTTTGGATGTCCTGACTACATATAAAATCCTCATGTGTCCAAGCCATTAAATACCAAAATACTAAAAATGAAAAACAAGTGCAGAGAACTTTATAACCTCATTACATCTTATTTTTAATGTGTGAGATATTTCATTTTGCCACTTCATCAGAAACAGTTTCCTGCCTTCCACCCAGTGCACTGCAGAATCTTTCCAGATGATTTGTGAATTGCACAGCTTCTTGCGAAATCTGTGCAGTTTCTTATTTTTACTTATCTCATTCGTATAACAGTTTTCTACAGTCTAAAGCAAAAGTTAAAATATGCTGTGCTAATTGCAAGTCTTGTGATAATGAATTCAAAACGGCTCAAACAATGGATATCTGGGATGAAATTACAAACATATATTACTAATGTCATCTTCAATTCCACCCGGGGGAGTAAATGCTAACATTACTCAAAGTTATTGTCTGCTTTTTTATTTTTATTTTTTTTTTTCATTTTACATTTTTATTACTATTTAATTTAATATTTTTTTTTGTATCAGTTTACTGCTGCTAGATTATGTGAATTTCCCCTTGGGATTAATAAAGTATCTATCTATCTATCTATCTATCTATCTATCTATCTATCTATCTATCTCTATCTATCTATCTTTTATTGCTGGATATGTAAACTCTAATATTGTAGAATATTACCTCTTCTTGTATGTGCTTCCCCTATAAGTACAAAAGCGTTTCCTTTTGCTTAAACTAAGCACACCAAAAGATTTGAGAAAATGTACTGTTAAATCCTCACAGTGTTATATGTTTTTGGAGACCAAGGACTAGAGGATTACATGTCAAGGAGCCGGAGTTAGGAGAAAAAAAATAATTCGAACTACAGCAATTAGCCATTGCAAATGTTTCATTTTGAATAACTTGAAAAAGGAGAAAAGAAATTACAAGTGTACCACAGTGACCGAGTTGCCTAAAAAAATAGCTGTTAAAAATCATTAAAATTGCCAAAAAGGAAAAAAAAAAACGTTGAAATTACCAACAACCCTCACTGCACAAAGGTGAAGGCTGACACACTTTACTGGTGGCTAAAGGTTTGTCATTGACAGATTACAATGGTGACATTGTAAGATTCAGGTCTTTTATCCACACCATTAAGGAACAAGTTAGAATTCAATCAAAATTGTTGAAAAGAGGTGTTAGATTTGTGAAATATAGTGGCCTCCAGACACAGTGTTACAGCCAACTTGGAACTCTTGCAACAATTTCCAAGCTATACAAGTACTTTTAAGTCCTCCTCCATGTCCAGAAAAAGTGCCTAGGCTTTCCAAATTCCACAACTCCTTCAATATCACTGCTCACACAAAGTTATGAGGTTCAGCTATCAGCCAGCATCTTGGTTCTATTCCTCCAACATAGACTTTCTCAGAAATCTTTGATATATCAGTAATAAGATCACATCCCCTTTTCCTTCTTTTTTACCAGTCTGATTTTCAGGCACTGCTACTTCCTTTCCTGCAATATTGAAGAAGCGTCTAAACCAGGGGTTCTTAACCTGGTGTCCGTGGACCCCTAGGAGTTCCATGGATAGGTTTCAGAGGTCGGAGAGGGTCAGATAAAAATTAACATTTATATTCACTCTACAGCCTGATACTGTTGATTTTTTTTCACGTGAAAGGGAAGGGGTTTCATAGGTTTCATCAGATTTTTAAAGGGGCCCGTGACTCAAAAAAGATTAAGAATCACTGGTCTAAACCAAAACTTACCCTTGATGTCTAGCGCTTCAGCATTTCTGGTCAGATCTCATACTGTCCTGCAGCCTTTCAGCCACTGACCCTTTAAACAAGAACAGTATACGTGGCCTCCAATATGGATGCCAAAACATGTTTTCTGAGGAGAGCATATCTGTCGAGTCTAGACGCAGTTCACGTTTTTTTTTTATAATCATCGTAGTAGATTTATTACTGGATTGAGCTTTGTCTAGCATATCCACTTGATGACATAGCCAAAAGGATCATTGAGGTAAAAAAAATAACTCCCCAAAATGGCATGACCACAGTCATATAAGACAGAGATCGTTTTTATTTGCTTAGCTACAACAGTGTACAAACCATTTCTTGAATATCCTCAGATGAACTGTTGTATGCTTCCTGCTTGTTCCTTCCTTGTGTATATTGCTCCTAGGGCCATTTCGCCTGTCTCAATAAGTGACTTAAAGCAAGGCCGAGTATATAGTCTGGTATCTGATGCAAGGCACTTATGTAATTTCTTGGTATTAGTTCAAAACCAACACATCTATCCTGTTGCCTGCTGTTATGCTACATATGCAGTTTTTTCCTGAAATATGTAATCTGATTAGGTAAAACTGCAGACTTTCATACAAACATATACACACACACACACACACACACACACACACACACACACACACATTGCCCTGAAACCAGACACCACTGCTGAATAGAGAAATGTTTTTCAGCTGCTGGTGTAGAATCCATGAAGCAGCAGAATGAATAGCAGAGTGTAGTTGCTATTAGGGGGCCAAATAGCATGTTCATGGGTCAGAGAAGTGAAATAATCTTACCTGAAATAATCTCCGACATCAAGGCTGATTTAGTATTCTTACAATTCTGATTGGCCAGTTTGGTAAATAACAGTACATATTTCCTGAAATGCTTTTCCATTCATTTTCCGCTGTTTTCCATTACCATAGAGCAAATCAAGGGAAGATTTGTCATATAAAACACACGCATTTCTATGATACCTGATCATAAAACTACAAACACAATTAGATGGTGGCAAATAAATGTATTTATTTATTTATTTTGACTTTCAGAAAGCATTTGATAAGGTGCCACATGAGGGATTGGGCATCAAACTAAAAGAATTGGGAGTTCAGGGTGAGGTTTTTAGATGGGTGCAGAATTGGCTCAGACACAGGAAGTAGAGGGTGATGGTGCGAGGAACCTCAGAATTGGCCGATGTTAAGAGTGGTGTACCACAGGGGTCAGTGCTAGAGCCGCTGCTATTTTTAATATATATAAATGATTTAGATAGGAATATAAGTAACAAGCTGGTTAAGTTTGTAAATGATACCAAGATAGGTGGATTAGCAGATAATCTGAAATCAGTTATATCATTACAGAAGGATTTGGATAGCATACAGGCTTGGGCTGATTTGTGGCAGATGAAATTTAATTTCAGTAAATGTAAAGTATTATACATAGGAAGTAAAAATGTTAGGTTTGAATACACAGTGGGCGGTCGGAAAATCAAGAGTACACCTTATGAGACGGATTTAGGAGTCGTAGTGGACTCTAAGCTATCAACTTCCTGACAGTGTTCAGAAGCCATTAAGAAGGCTAATAGAATGTTAGGTTATATAGCACTGTGATGTCTGGAGTACAAGTCCAAGGCGGTTATGCTCAAGCTTTATAATGCACTGGTGAGGCCTCATCTTTAGTATTGTGTGCAGTTTTGGTCTCCAGCCTACAAAAGGACATAGCAGTGCTAGAAAAGGTCCAGAGAAGAGTAACTAGGCTGATTCCAGGGCTACAGGGGTTAAATTATGAGGAAAGATTAAAAGAGCTGAGCCTATACAGTTTAAGCAAAAGAAGATTAAGAGGTGACATGATTGAAGTGTTTAAAATTATGAAGGGAGTTAGTACAGTGGATCAAGACTGTTATTTTAAAATGAGTTCATCAAGAACACGTGGACACAGTTGGAAACTTGTTAAGAGTAAATTTCACACAAACATTAGGAAGTTTTTCTTTGCACAAAGAACAATGATAGACACTTAGAATAAGCTACCAAGTAGTATGGTAGACAGTAAGACTTTAGGGACTTTCAAAACTCGACTTGATGTTTTTTTTGGAAGAAATAAATGGATAGGACTGGTGAGCTTTTTTGGGCTGAATGGCCGGTTCTCATCTAGATTGTTCTAATGTTCTAATTTAAGGCACAAAATATCGGCAAACATTGGTTTAAAAGCTGGCAAATGTGTGAAAAACTGAAAAAATGTGAGGAAAAAATATGTGTACCTACAGAAGACATTGTGTAGCAAAATGAGCAGCGATCCGGGAGATCAAAAAACTGCCTGCATTTTAATGGATAGTTTTTCTTGCATGCTACAAACACTACTATCTACATTCAGGCATGTGTCTGCAGCAAAGCGTGACACAGAAGTATAAACTGGTTTCTATTTTTTAAACTCCTTTCAACGACATAACCTAATCAGCCTTTACAGTGGCAACATACAGAGAAGAGCATCGTTGACCTCTCTGTCTCCAGCAGGAACCCCAGCTCCACCTATTATTTCCTGATGTTCCCAAAACTATTAAACATTCAGAAGACTGAGGAAGAAAATGTCATCAATCAGAATATCAAATACGGATGAAGAACTTGATTAAGGATTATTTACCCTATACTTTGTTACTCATTGGGTATATATTAAACATACCTTTGTCTGCTGCTTTATTACCATGTAAGATGAATGAGCCCAGGAATGGGTCACTGAATCTGTACTACAGTTGTAGAAAATATGTACCTCCATTCATTTTTGGTCATCATTGACACAATTTAGCATGGCAAGGGGGATTGCTGAAGCCTGTCTCAACATCATCAAGCAAAAATTTGGGAAACAAACCCTCATTCCTCTTTTGATCACGTCTACATTTACTTATTTGGTGCAGTTTGGAGTCACCAGTCAAGGATGCCTGATTTTGGGATATGAAAGGAAAAATTAAGTACTCTACCCACAGGAGAAGTGGTGAAGACATGCCGAGGACGTGTAAATTCCACACAGACAGCAGCTGGTCTAAGGTTTAAATCAAGGACTCTGGAGATTTGATGCAGCTGTGCTAGCTATCTGTAACAAAATGAGAAGATGGAATATCATGTTTCTTTAGGTGGCAAGTTGATCATAACTCAAACGTGCCTTATTATCAGTTCCAGGTCACGACAGTTGTAAGTGATGGTGCCACCAGAACTGAATGAAATGAAAATTTGCAGACCACCAACTGAGCTAAAAATCTGGCAGGGTCTTACTTTGATATGCTTAGGTGTAAAAAATATTTGATCAACTTTATTATTATACAGTATATACATATTGTAAGAAAGGATAACAGCTTAGAAAAAGGTTTGGGGCATTACCCTGGCCCTGTATAATGAAAACAAAGGAAAAATAAAGGTGTTATTTTACAAAGGTGCTGCTAACGTCTTTTTTAGATACAAGTTCAATAAAGATCTGAGTAAATATAGCCAAACTTCCAGTCATTTGGCCTCCAGGCAGGGCAGGAAGAGGTGGGTCCAGGAGGGCGAACAACGGAAGTGACATTGGCAATGGAATGGCAGTCAGTGTTCTGTTCTGCAGGAGGAAGAGAGAAGGTATTAGAACACCTAAGTTCCAGCCCCTTAAGCTGCTTCACATGTTGGAGCATGTGATAATATCCATCCATTATCCAACCCTCTATATCCTAAATACAGGGTCACGGGGGTCTGCTGGAACCAATCCCAGCCAACACAAGGCACAAGACAGGAAATAAACCCTGGGCAGAGAGCCAGCCCACTGCAGATGTGATAATATACAGTATATAAATCAATAAATATCAAGGGAATTATTAGAAATATTAAGATGGTAAAAAGACAATATTGTGCTATATACAAAAGAACACATCACACTTGTTCTACTTTTTAAAAAATCAAAAATTTGTAAATTGATTAAGTTTGCTTCTTAAAGAAGATTTGAAGAATTAATGCCGTGACCTTTTGATTGAAACATATTTGAATTAACAAGAAAGTCAGGGTCTAGACATGAATATAGGTATTCATTTATAAAAAAAAAAAGCAAATGGTGACCTCTTGTGGTTGCTGAGGATAATTACTTCTGATTGGATTAGCCAGAGATCATGGATCACAGAGAAGGAGAATCCCTCAGAAAGTTGCACCGCTTTTGACAATAGTTTCAAGTAAAACTTTTTTTATTAGCCATTAATAATAAAATATGTAAAGGCATATGGATGTATGTGTACTAGTCTCTTTGTAATTTGAAATATATAACTTTTTTGCCTTGAAGCCAGGCTGAAAGGCCTAACAATTAAAGTCAGCAGAGATAACTGAAAAACAAAATACAGTTTGGATGGAGAAAGCTGATATTGAAATTCAGTTCTTTCCCCTAGAGGTATTTTTTGATATTATTTCTAGGTCTGATGTATTGCAACTTGCAATAAATTGACACCTAGGCTTCTGTTATAAGTACAGTGTGCCAGTATGGCTTCTCAGTATTTGCTAAAATGTGAAGAAATCAGCTGTCTCATTTACCATAGTAGGATATCATTTGTAAAACATTGATTGGTTGTGAAGTATATCATTTATACAGGTTGGTGAAATATTGTTGCAGAATACACCAGTGTTCATGTCAAATGTTATATCTCCTTTTGGACCTTTGAACCTTTACTTTTTTAAAAAGCAGGGATTAAATTACTGTGACAGGAGCCAGCTTGCCCATGACCCTTAATTGGATTAAGCAGCTTTGATAATGTTATAATAGTAATTATTGTAAAACATTCTATTTATATCTGCCTTGCAAGATACCCAGTGATGCTTCACGATTGAATAAAACAGTATAAAACACCAAAATATAGACAAGAGAGTAAGTACAAAAATAATATGCAGGAAATGCATACGCACACACACGTATACATATTTACAAGCATACATACCAAAATATCATAAAATGTACAGAACAGGCCAGGAAAATAGCATACAATTATAACCATTAAGGCAACTTAGAAAACATGTTGTAGATGCTTGCAAGGTAAAAGGCAAAGCATTATAGAATTTTGGACCACCATCACTAAATGCTCTGTCACCTATAGTGTGAAGCCTGAAGGAAGGAATAGAAGGGAGATGAGACGCTTATTGCTCATACAACTAAATGAGGCTACTGAGATATTTAGTGGCTAAACCTTGGAGAGATATGAAAAAGTCAACTGTCTTGTACAGTATCCAAAATTTAATCGGGAGCTAATAGAGATGTTGACATATAGGAGTAATATGCTCCCTTTGTCTAGTACGGGTGAGAATTCTATTAGTGGAATTCTGTACCTACTTCAGTTACCTGGACGTCTGGGAATAAACACATTACAGAACAGTATTACGGCAGTTCAGACTGAGTGTGATAAAAGCATGAATAAGAGTCTCAACCGCACTGTATGTCAGATACTTAAAAATGTTTTTTAAACAAAAGAAATCTGTCTTTGTTATTTTATTATTGTGATTAACAGTTTCAAAGGCTGTTTTTGAGTCAAGAATAAGAAGGGTATTAAAACAACCAGAATCAGTAGCTCTAAAAGGTCATTTAATACCTTAACCAGAGCAGTTTCTGTGCTGTGTTTAGCATAAAACCCTGTCTGAAACTCTTCAAACAGCTTATTAAAACCCATATGAGACTGAACATAACTGGCAGCTGCACACTTAAGAAGCTTGGCTAGAAAAGGGAGACTGGAAATTGGCCTGTAATACTCCAGACATTTCGAGAACAGGAACGACCACAGTTTTAAGTTTAGGTGGAACCATGCCAGAGTGAAGTGACGCACTGATGACATTAGCTAGAAGAAGGCTGAGGGAAAAGATGCAAGATTTGACCAAATATGGAAGCATGGGGTCAAGGTGACAAGTAGCAGCTCTTGATTTTGAAACAGGCATTGCTTGTTAAATCTGTATTTAGTGGAGCAAAAACTAAATAATGATTGCTGTACCTTGTGATCATCTGAATTTTGGTAAGAAATAATGTAGGGAAAACATAACATATGTTGGTAGATGAATCATGTGGAAAACTGTTAGAATTGCACAGGAATCTGTTGATTATAGAAAAAAGGAATCCTAGGGTTACCCGGAGATGTTGTCCATGACACCATTGTAATAAGTAAGTTATGTTTCAATGATTAACAAAAGTAGTAATATCCATATATTCTTCCATTTAGGGGGGCAATACATAGCAGTGGACATAAGGCAGGAGTCAACTTTGGACTACGTGGCAGCCCATTTCAGCATACACACCACTAATACTGGACCTTTATTTAATCTAGGGTGCATACCTTCAGGATGTACCATAGGAGGAAACCAAAGTATGTACCTGGAAGAACCTCACAGTGATATGGAATATTAGATACAGGAGATTACTGTGGTTCAAGTCTGGGGCAAAGGAGACTGTCTGGGGATCTAATCCAGATATTTGAAAACCTCAAAGGCATTGATAAAGTAGACCCAACAGAATTCTTTCAACTTATTGGTGGATCACATACTTGAGGACATTAGTGGAAATTAAGAAGTGAATTTTGGATTAATGCTTGGTAGGCACCTTCTTTACTCAACAAGTTGTAGGACTCTGGAACAAACCACCATATAGCTGAAGTAGAAACCTTGACAACCTTTAAGAAGAATCTGTATTAGATAATGGGACAGCTTAGCTAACATCTAAACAATCAGGCTTGATGGACTGAGTGTTTTCCTCTCGTTTGAGAAATTTCTTATGCTCTTATGTCTAAGTATTCAGATGAAGCCAAAGACAGTAAGTTTAACAAAATATCCGCTAGGCTTCCACACACTGTTGACACTAAAATGATGGATTAAATGGATATTTTAAAAGCATAGAATAAGGGAGCAGCTTGCAGTTAGGAAGGAGGGTAACCAGTACGTGTAATGTAAGGTGAACAGTTTTGTGATATGGTAGTAGGCAGCTAGAAAGTCATGTCATCAAATTGCTTTACTGAGTAAGTTTAGTCCATAAAGAAGCATTTTGTTCGATTATGTTTGGATTGTTTTTGTGACTCAGTCTGCCTGTTGAAAAAATAAAATTTGTACTTCATTTCCTTTAGCAAACAAGGTCAAGGTTTTATGCAATATAAGACGTTGCTGGTGACACCCTATAATCAGCACATACTAGCATGTGTGGTTCAGTGCATTGTATGTGGCAAGTATTAAGTATTTATAGTGCTCTAGAATGTTGGATTGCAGGAATTCCAATTTTTGACAACCTAATCAGAGACTTTATGTATTTCATTCCATTCAGGTTCGCATGGCATTAAAAAAGGCAGAGAAGGAGTTTGAGATTCATGGAAACTGGTCGATTCCTGAAGCTTTACAGAAATGGTTACAGCTAACACATGAAGTGGAAGTGCAGTATTACAATATTAAAAAGCAGAATGCAGAGCTTCAGTTGACCATTGCCAAGGAAGAGGTAAGCGTATATAGAAAAGTTACTGTAACACTGGTGGGACACTTTAGAGTGAGACTAAATAATAAACTTTTATAAGGGTGTCTTAGTAACCAGAATTAAAGTAAAATAAGAAATAGGAAGCCGAAATTGTAGCTAAGTAAAACTTTTGTAGTGAAACATGGATTACTTTACATTATTAAAACTTCTCGTTGTGGTTTTGTCATTTTTGAATTTTTGTCCCATTTACAATGTGTACAATATATATGAATGCATTTTTTCTGTATAGAAGGGCCCAGCAGACCTTGAACAAGGACAGTGAAACAGGAGTTCTATGCTAACATCTTCCTCATCTTTGCAATTAACTTTTATGATAGAATAACGCTGGTCAACAAGCCTTTTGCTACTGGGAGCCTTTCACCTTTACTTTAACAGGTTTCACTTGCTGACTCCAAATCTGAAAACCGTTTTCGTCCATAACATCCCATTTTTTAGTTATGATGTTCCAGGTCTTGGACAACTAGGTTGACTGGACAGTAAAGACAGATAACCATTTTGATAAATACTGGTAATTCCACTAGAGATGCCATTGAGATAAAAGAATTTGCGACACGTTACTAACAGCTGTGAGTTGTTTACCTTGTCATTATTAATTTTATTTAAAAATTATTAATTTTTAATTAGCAGAAAAAATATTTGTTACTGATTACCTGGTCTTATCACTAGAATTACCAGAGCCTACGAAAAAACTTGTAGATCCGGCCCACCTTAAATCTGTTCGCACCTCTTCCTCAGTGTCTTTTGTCCTGTAAATGTATTGATAAGCACCAAGCAGCACCCAGCCTGCTATCCCATCCCCCCACCCACCGGCGCAGTTCAATTTGTAAAGAAGTTTGTCAGTGCTTAGAGTTTATCTTTGAGTGAAGTGCTGGAGCTTTATAGGGTAAAAAAGTACATCGTCATTTGGAATACATACATTTCATGTGTGTTCAGTGTCATCAACAATCTCTGTAAAAACGTTGTTAACACAGAAACATTTTTCATGTATTAGTAATAATTGACAAAATGTAGACATGAACTGTATAATGTGTGAAGCCTGAAATACAAATATGAAATAAACACTTTCACAAAAGGTACTAGTATAACAAAACAAGTGCACTTTTATTTAAGAATTTAAACAAAGAAAAAAGAAAGCAGGTTACGGTAGGCGGTTGATACGACAGCTTGCGTGGTGCAATGCTAAGAACTGCTGCCTTTCAATCAAGAGGTTGCAGTTTAGATATCAGCTGCTTCCCTAATTTACCATTTTGAGTAGTGAGCTGCTCTTATTGTTTATATCATACAATAAAAACATACATTTGATTTGTGTCTGTAAATTTATAGTACTTGTTAAAGTTTTTTTTTCCAGTTTTATTCTGTCACTAACTTTCAGGCTTCCACACACACGCCCCCCCCCCCCCCCCCAGGGCCATGTGATGCCGTTTTCAGATAAAAACGTGGTAGGTACAAACTTGTTTTGTTATATCCCCTCTTTATTTGAAAACCATGTCAAATCTTGTGCGCTATCGAGACTGGGAAAACTGTGGACGTGGGTGTGAGTGTTGTGCGTGACTAAGAATGACTGTGGATGTGAATTTTTTTTTATTCAGTTTTATTCTTGAGTGTTCCTGCTCACACTGAATTTGTATGCACCTTCTGATCCATGATGTCAAAGCCGCTCCTACAAAAAAGAAAGACTTAGATACTGTATATATGACATTTGGAATAATTCATTTTATGACCTGTATTGTACATTTCGGAAAACATTGTTGCACTAATGCAACATAATATTCATTTGCATACCTTCATGTGGTTGTAGTCATGACATGACGGCGTTTGTTTTTTGGTTTTTTTTTTTCCGATCTTGGCCAGTGTCCACATGTTGCTGCATGGTGGAATTTCTTTTCAACTCCAGGAGATGCCGAGGACAGAATAGTACAGACAGGTCAGTTCTGCGCTATATACAATAATCAGATTCAAAGGTTAACAGTTCCAAGTCCAAATATCAAATAAACATTTTCAGAAAAGGTACAAGTATAACAAAACAAGTGCACTTTTATTCAAGAATATAACCGAAGAAAAAAGAAAGTAGGTTACGGTAGGCGGTTGATACGACAGCTTGCGTGGTGCAATGCTAAGAACTGCTGATTCCCAATCAAGAGCTTCTGGGATGGATACTGGCAGCTTCTCAAGTTTACCGTTTTGAGTAGTGAGCTGCTCTTATTGTTAATTTTATACAATAAAAGCATACATTTTATTTGCGTCTGTAACAGCCACTGTAAATTTATAGTACATTTCAAAGTTAGCGTCTTTTTTTTTTTTATTCTCTCACTCACGTTCACGCTCCCACAACACCTCCCTGCCCCCTCCCACCCCAAACCTCCGATTTGACACTGTTTTCAGATAAAGACATGTACTTGACTGGGAATAATTGTGGTTGTCAGAAGTGTTTTGAAACAATGGAACTGGAAATTACAGGGAATTCTCAGATGTGGCAGGATAAAAGCTGACACATAAACATGGATGAATCAGTTTTTTGATTTAGCAAAAGAACTGTTACCTTTTTCTGATATCACAGCCAAACTGTGGAAACTCTTTTCATTCAGAATGCCAGTCACCAAATCTGCCTCCAGCAAAAGAATCCCAGACCATCACACTTCCTCCTCCAAGTTTGACAATTGGTGTCACACATTGAGGAACCATCCTTTCACCAACTCAACGGCATACAAATACCCTGTGTGATGAACCAATTGTTCAATTGTCCAATTTTGTCCTTTAATGAATGGTTTTCTTTCTGCCATTCTCCCTGTCAAACCTGTAGCACAAAGTCTCCTCTTCACAGTGGAAACTGAGACTCTCTTTTTTTTGTGCACTGTTATGCTGTTCTTGAAGCTGTTTTGCTGTAAGGCGCCTATCACTCAAGCTGATGACCCTCAAAAGCATGTCTTCTGCTTAGGTTGTGACGTTGGGTCTGCCAGATCCTGTCAGAGTTTCTTCCAGTTTCCAATTGCCGTTGGATTGTGTAGGACACTGTACTTATTGATACTTTGATTTTTTTTGTTTTCTTTTCAATTTCTCTAAACAAAAGGCCTACACTTCTAAGGGTAATAATGCTTTGTATCATTTAATTTGTTAATTGCAGTTTTCTTGCCATTATCACTGGAATCTGCAACTTTCTACAGTGTGAAATTGTCCAAGTAACACTTCAGAAATGTGCAGTAACACAATCTGTTCCAGCTCTGCTTTAAGACAGACAGAGCATTTTAAGTAATCAACAAAGATGGGACACCTGTGCAAATTGTTTGTTTCACCTTGCAAGGCTTAATTTACTTTAATTGCTGCAGAACATCTGAAGATTGTAACCTAAAGGTTACTAAATGAAAGGTAATGAAGAGATAAGTAAAGAAAGTATTTGCCCTTAGAGAAACAGACAGCACTGCACCTTTTTTATACTTATTCACACTGACTCATTTTTTTTGCCAAGTTCTAGGCATCAATTTCAAAATCGTCTTTCCTGTTTTAAATATGCTGTGGGTGAATAAATTGTCATATACTGGCCCACTATGGGTCGTTTCAAATGGCTATGACTATTGGGGTTCAGCTGTCTGATCAAAGGGCTTAGATATGAGATCCCCTAATGTTGAGCTTTTTGATTATCTTCAAGCATGTATGCTTCAGTGTTTCAGTATAAACTAGATTTCTTCATTTTTGCAGGCAAAAGGAATTTCAAGATTTTATTTGGTGTTATGTTTTTAATCAGACTTACCACGTTCTAAAAAAAATAACAGAGTTTTAAAAAAACCTACATTTTAGTCCCAAAGATTGGTTTTCAATTAAACATAGAATACAAAATAATATCAATCAAAGCATTACAAGTTAAATATCCACCCATCTTCTGATTTTTTAAACTGACTAAATCCCTAATCTACAACCGAATTGTGAGAAACCACCTGTACGTGGGATACCAGAACATCACTTCTTCTTCTTCGTCTTCTTGTTCTTCTTCATCTTCTTCTTCTTCTTTTTCTGCTTCTGTAGCTATTCCCATTTTTATATGTGGCTGCAATTTTTAACTAGACTTCTCCATCACAATGGAGTTGAATTTCAGAAGTAACTACAACATATTCAGTATATGAAAATGCTATAAAATCATGGATATCCAACTTTGATTGTTCAACTTATGATGTTGTAGTAATAGTTTTATTGTAGATTCTACTGATGAATTAGTTTATTCTTTCTAAGTGTAATGCAGGTAACAATGCTTTGTGCTTGTTATACTTGAGCATTCTGTAGACATGAATTTAAAAAAAATACTTCACTGTTCTGCCATGAAATATTAAAGCAAACATTTATTAAAAGGTGATCAGTACCTGAGTTACTAGATGTCCTACAGAGGAGCAGATGTTTCTTTGGTGATGTGCAAATAGGAAGTGTCTCAGCATACGTATCTGAATAAAAAAAACACACTGGATAAATATGCCTGTGAACACAAGAGGGCACTACAAGCTGCAAAAAAGAAAAATCCCCTAACATTGCTTTTTTCCAAAATTAGAGAGCTATGTTTTTTTTTTTTTTTTTTTTTTTTTTTGCTATAGCATTATGCAGAATGAAGATATAGCAAAGAGAAGTGTAAATTAGTAAAGTTTTTCAAAATTTCACCCAGTAACTACAGAATGAGAGCATATCTCTCTTTTATCTTTATAGGCATGACTGTTTCATCTGTCATTTTCTGTCGTGTTGTTTCTCTTAATGTTGGACTCTTTCCATCATTTTAAAATAAAGTTAAACAATACTGCTTGGATAAGCTCTAGTATGGATGAATGGATAACTGCAAGGAACACTGTATATTTGTTAGCAATCACAGTATCCAATAATAATTTCCTAAAATCATTTTTAATAAGACCCTCTCTTTAGTGAACAAAATATTCAGTTATGAGAGAAACGTCATAATCCCTGTGGAAATTTCTGGAATTCTGCATGAATGGAACCATAAAATGTGATAATATCTGACCAACAGTAAGTTGGAATAATAGACATCGCAATATGTTTATTGAACATAATATTCAAGGTCAAGGAACCAAAAACACATCTATTAAAAAGGATAAGTGGTGTCAGGAGTCCCATTCAGTGATATACCATTCAGGTGCCCTACCCTAAAAAGTGCCGACAATTGTTTTGTTTATTTTTATTTCCTGCTCCTCACAGCATAGATCTGCTGAAGCACATCATGGTCTGATTAAAAGAAATTTCACAGAAGCTCAGAATAAGAGTTGTAGAAGCTCATTGATCTAGAAATGGCTACAGGAATGTTTCAAAAGACCCAGGCTTCCATCATTCCAGAAACAGACATACAGACAGAAAGAAAGACAGTATAGAAATGGAAGAAAAAAAAATCCAGTACTGATGGTGGCCATCCTGCAGAGGTCATTGCAAAAGCATTCTGCACAAGCAAGTGACAAAAAAAAAAAACAAGAATGAAAAATACAGATCTGCAGGTATCTCTTGCACTTGAGAATATGTTTGTCCCTGAGTCTTTATTAAGAAAATAACTGAGCTTAATTGTTGTTAAAGGCCATCTTGCTGCAACAGTGATCTATATATAGACAAGTATTAAACATTTTGACAAAAATACTGCATACAAACACTATACTTGCATCTCAGTGGTGAAGCATAGTGGAGAGAGGGCATCAAGATGTTGCTATCTCAGGACCTGGGCAGCTTGAAGTGAGTGAAGGAACAATGGACTCCATATTGTGCCAGAAAATTGTAGTGGAGAAAATCAGGGTGTCCTCAGTGATTAGAGACTCACAGGAAGTTAAGACTTGTAGCATGACAATGACCTGAAACACAGATGTGGGTCACCATCAGAGGACATCAAACAGGAGAAATTCTGCATTTTCAGATAGTCAGATTGGAGTTCTAGCCATAGTCTTATTAAAATGCTGAGACAAGATGTAAAGAAGGCCATAAGACATTCCAAGGAGATAAAAACATTGAAATATAGTAGTTCTATAAAATCCCTCATATACACAATGCAGGTCTGATCAGCAAATACGGGAATTATTTTCTTAAAGTTTTACAGCAAAATTGCCTTTGTTAAACTTATACTTGAAGTGTATACATGTAGGGCAGAGTGGTGGTTTGGAAGGTTGCCAGTTTTTATCCCATAAACACCAAAAGTGATTCTACTCCACGTTGCCCATGAGCCAAGGCCCTTAACCTGTATTTGCTTCGTCCTGGGTATGATAATAATCTGAATCCATGCATCCAGATCTGTAACAAGGTTCTCTAACTTACAAGGAAAATTTGGGGGTTGGTGGCAGGATTGGCACTCCAGCCACCATAAAAAAAAAAAAAAAAAACCTCTCAGTGCTAAGTTGTCACCCTCTGTACTCGGATCCCAATCTAGGTTGTTCGTCGTGTGGTAGTTGCTGCAACACACTATCAGCGCATGCTCCCAACCTCCTCTCTCCTGTATACATGTAAACAAGGTTTCTATGTATATTCTTTAAAGAAGTAGATAGATAAGGCAGTGTACATGTCATTCATTTTATTTCTTTAATCAAATTGGCTTCATCTATTAATGTGACATAGATGAAAATCAGTCCTGTTTGAGCCATTCATGATGAAATTTAGAAAATTTCAAAAATGTAGTATACTGTTTCTGCATATATTACATTCTATTAATGATGCAAAAGTATTAACCTCCTTAGCGTTACATTTTTATCTGAAAAAACATTTAAGAAGTGTTGGGTTGTTTTGCTAGAAAAATGCATATTTATTAAATATGATCTTCTGTAAAACATGCAAAACACTAAAAGTACACAGTCAGAAGTGTGGAAAGTATAATAATGGTACAAATAATAATAATTATAATAATAATGAATAATATAAATAAAAATAATGCTAATACAGTATATACTGTCAAAATGTTTCATTTGAGTGGTATATCTTGAAGCACGGTGAAATACACAATCCAACATCACAGTCGGGACCATAGTTGCATGATTCCTTGTGCATTTTCTTTCCAGACTGATCAGCTTTTGAACAGCATTCGGATTCATCAGAATCACTTTCGATTTTACTGTCCATTTCAGTTTCACCACCTGAAGACAGATTCACTTTGTTATCGTTGCTCGTATCACTTTCAAGAATGTGCAACAACTGGGCTGCTGAAAAACATTTCTTATGAGACGCTATTATGAGGCTAGGAGAAGACATGTCTGTGCTGTTGCCTGGGTAACACTCAGGCCTGTCGCTTACACAAGACGCGCCTATATTGTTTCCTGAGTAACACTCGGCACTAACGCTATTGGCAGTTTTACAGCCCAAGTAATCCTTGGGTCTACTGCTTAGGTGAGGCCTGTCTATACAGTTGCCCGAGTGGCACTCGGGACTAACACTTTCAGCACTGTTCTTACAGTCTGAGTGACACTTTGGGTCTAACACTAAAGAGGTCAATCATATCCACTCCAAGTTGCTATGCCTAATAAGCAACTTGGATAAGCAACCTAATAAAAACTTCTCGAAAGAAAGAAGGCTTACCATCTGTCAATTAAAACAATTACTACATCTATCTACTATATAATAAAACAGTAAAGTCTGTGTGTCCAGTCTTCCTGAGCAACCTGATTGACCAGTTTGACCTACAAAGATGGCAGCATTAAATCAAACGGGAGCTGAGAAAGGTGACTCAAAAATAATAACGAATTCTGAGAAACAGGCTTTACGGGAACATGCTTGAGACAGAGCACCAGTTAAGGGAAGTTCACAAACGAAAATACAGAGGAAAGGAGCTGAAAGAACACCTAGGGCAAGAAATGGGTAATGGAATAAATAAAAAAATATTTGTTATCGTCGACAGGTACAGCCTCAAAAGCAAGTGTATACTCAATTATGTTGGCCTTTTCTGCAAGTTGCTTTGAATGAAAACATCTGCTAAGAGATAAATATAAATGTAAAATGATGAGTCTTTGGCTTTAATTTCACCGCTGAAGCTGATGATTTAACTGTAACATTAGCAGGTATGTGATTCACAATTTGGGGATTTATATCTGAAGGTTCTGCTTTCTTCAGTAGTTTGAGTAATTCTGGGACTGCTAAGATTTCCTGCATCTTCTGGTTAAAGTGTTTGCATTAGAGTATATGCTTTTAAAAAAAAGGGGTTCCCTCATGACCACCTCTACACCCAGAATAATGTCAAGAATTACAAAAATGGTCTGTTTATCAGGAATTCAGGAAATTTATTTCACTGTCAAGTTTTACATTGAGTGATAAATAACTAAATACTTTTTGCCCCAAAAGTTATTAGATGGAACAGACAAAAGGTGAGCATCATCAAAGCAGAGACCTCTTTTCAGTAGATAAGGATTTAACAAAATTGTTGAATATGAAGGGAGCCTGAGGGGTTTAAAAGACAAGCAGTTGAGTTCTCAAACATGTATCAGTTTATATAAGAAGTCCACTATGTAAGGCATTGCAAAAAACGAAAAGAAAAATGTGAATAAGTTTTAGTCACAGGAAAATTTTAGTAAGGTTATAGTCACAGTAATTTCCTTATGTGGAAATATGCAGACTTTGAAGTAGCGTCTATTGGTGTGTTAATGAAACAGTAAGGTTATGCAAAGAGGAAGTAATATTAGTTTTATTATTTCCTAAATTTGTACATAGTATTCTCAATGTTTTTAACATCCCACACATACTACCTCCATTCTTTTCACATTTAGATGCAAACAACTCACCCAACCATGAAATTCATTGCAACAGACTAAGAGTTCAAGAAATCAATAGAAGGGTTATTGTTTATCACCAAGTAAAGCTGAATGTTATCTGTATAAATGTATAACCAAAGGCCTGACGTGAATAATAATACCTAAGGGGAATAAATATATTAGAAAGGATTTATAGCCTAAAATTAAGCTTTGGGGAATGGCAGAACGAATAGGCGCAGTAGTAGATATGAAATTATTTACTGTGGTAAACTGACCACAGTTTGACAGAGAGGAAACAAACCATTTAATAACAGTAACAGATATAACTGCAGACCCAGAACATGCGAGTTTCTGAAGTCACAGTTTAATAACAGGTCATTGAATACTTAAACCAATGTAGTCACGCTGCTTTCTGCTTCTTTAAAACTGGATTGAACTCTTCATAGATCTTTAGTTGATAAATGATGCTACGAATGGTTTGAAACAAATCTCTCCAACACTTTAGGAAAGAAATGAAGTTTCAATATAGGCTCATTATTAGCAAATGTTAAAGTATCTAAATTAGTTTTTTTAAGCAGTGGTAAAATACTGTTAAGTACCATTTTTAGAGAATCTTGGACAATGCCAGACATGAGTCTCACAGTGACCAAATGAGCAATCTTGGGATTCAGAAGGAACAAATTAGGCATCAAGGATATGTGAATGTGGTCTGATGAACGGTAATTTTTAGGGAGCTAAGTGCTTTATTTAGGTAAACAGTGGTAATACAGGTAGATTATTCTTAAAAGTTGGAATGGATAAATATGTCAATCCATTTGATGATAGCCCTGAAACAATAACTACACATTGTTAAATGTTTATCTTGTTTGCAAAGTATCTCATTCATTTCTGACAATCAGCATCAAATGAGGCCGGAAAAACAAGGTTCTTTTCAGTTGAATTAAGTTTGCCAGTGGTGAAAAAATTAGGCTTGGCGTCATTTGCTTTCATAAGGGAGAAATAATGGATCATTTTGTAAAGACTGAAGTTTTTTTACAACAACCAGTTATGCTTAATTTCTAAATTTTTCTAATTGTGAATATTTTTGTTTTATGAATTTCTTATTTAACAGCACTAGTGAACCCGGAAAGAGTTCGGAGAATTGTAATAATAACACCACTATAATGTCTGATATTCAGAATCACAAAAGATTTTTTTTGTAAAGGTTCAGGTATTTAAATCAGAGTTTCCTAAGATTTCAGTAAAAGAAATTGATTTAACTTTCTTCCAAAACTGGAAAGAGCAAAACTCGAAGTTAAAAGACAACTTCTTAAAATTTAAAGATGATCTAAAAATCACTCCATCGGTCTAAAGAACTGGAAAATAAGGACGTGCAGCTTTGGTCATCTTGGTTGTATCATTATTGAGAAGCCAACAATTCAACTAGCCTAGGAAATGTATTATTATTACTGTTCTCATTATTATTATTTTTAAGTTCAAAAATGTCTGTATTTTTAATTTTAATACTGTCTTATATCGAGAGATCCTTATTGGATAAAGACCATATATTTAGTGTTACTAATATTTTTCTGTAGTTGTATCCTAAAAATGTTTATAAAAGGAGCCTCATTACAACCGTACCTTTGCTTTCTGAATTGTCTATACAAAAACTCATGCTGCGTGAATGAAGCCAGCAGGGGAAATAGGAAAAATGAGTCAATGAGCAATGATAAGCTTTTTTTTGATATCCCCAACTACACATCTAATGTATTCAAGTCGGGGAAGAGCAGTTACAGCAGAAGCTTGGAGGCAGTCCAGATTTATCAGTGGATGAAAGTGCCTGTCACTGAATGAGTAACATCCCTGATCTTTACTAAGCAGTGATCAAGCTGGTTGTACCAATCCACAGGGCAGGTAAAGGGGAAAAAATTCATGGATTGGAAACAAACAGTAAATCCAGCTACATTCATAGTATAACAGTCCTGCATGATTAAGCGAGATCAAAAAAGTGTATGCTAAGCAAAATGATAGAAGCAGCCATGTACTGTATTGCAGAAATTGAAAAAAAAGAAATAAAGGTAAAGAACGAAGATTCCATTGGACAAAAAAAGAATATAGCAGCAGCCACTACATGGCTTAAGTCCCAACAGGAAGTTCCAACATTCATTATTTGATTAAACCAGTTAGGGGATGTGATGGAAAAAAAAGGTACACAACAGACAGCAAAACAAAACCCAACTGCCCCCCTGAGCCTACTTTCAAAGGTCTGAATCCCTGTCTACATTGTGGTGACTTATCCATTTGCCCACTTCAAAGTACCACACAATTTCTCTCTCTCTTTCTCTATATCTCTATCTGTTTTCTTTTTACACACACCTTAGGACCATTCCTTGGTACAGAGAGCCTTGGCTTCAGTGAACCCTGGAGCATTCTGTATCTTTTTAAGGTCTAGGTCTTCCTGACAACCTCTGGAGTGCATAACTTCAAAGGACAATACAAAGGTACAATCTGGAATCCGTCTCTTTCAAAAGAATAGCATGTTTCCACTTCTGAGTTGTGTTTGATGTCCTCTGCTAATTTACAGGTGTTCGAGTCTCCTTACCCAACTTCTGTGACTTTACTCCCTAGGAATATACACCTCTGACATTAATATATCGTGTAGTCTGCACTGTATTGTCCTGGGAGCCATTATAAGTTACATTAGAAAGTAACCAAATGTGATGACCAAAGATTTGGTCAATTTCGAACATAACACCAACAAGTTAGTTGAATTTAGCCAAAAATCTTTTAAAATTTTGGGTAGTCACATTTCCTTAGCATGCAGCATTACCACCACTTATTTAATGAACATCTCTATTTTTATCAAAATCAAGTAAAACTCAAAGTAGACTCTAATGTCAAATCAGCCGTATATAAGTATACAGAGAGAGACGAAATGAGAATTCTGAGACTAGGAATGTGTCAAATAATTTACAGTCATCTACACGTATGTGTGTGAATTTGCACTACAGTGAACTAATAATCCATCCACACTGTGTTTCTGCTTGTCACCCAACAGTGCTGGCATAGATTCTGGCTTATTTCTTGATGCTAAATTATATTAAGCATTCTTTAGAATAAATGGGCCATACACCCAGTTTTTCACCTTACTGATGGAGTTATTGAATGATGTAATTTGAGATCTTTTAATTTTTTATGCTGGGAAATACAATTAAATCTCATTAGAATATCAATGTAAATACAGTAAATATGATTGTTTCATTGTCTTCACTTAACATCATTAACCGAATTGTCCGTAACCTATCAGGTCTTTGTGCTATAAACATTTAACATCAGCAGAACCAAGGAACTGGTTATTAGATTTTGCCTCCACCCCTGGTTACTATTCAGGGAGTGGATGCAGAAGTGGTCCACTCCAACAAGTACTTGGGGTTCACAGCATTAACTGGTCTCATAACACAAAGGAACTTTACAAGAAAGGGCAGGGCAGACTCTTGTTCCTTAGGAGATTGTAATCTGTAATGTAGGAAGTGACACCTTTCACTTCTTCTATAACTCTGTGATGGCCAGTGCGATTTTTCTATACCATGGTTTGCTGGGCTGGTAAAATCACTTCAGAAGAGGTCCACCAAATCAACACAGGCTTAGTTATAGGACACATTCCTGAAGTTCTATCTATCTACATTTTAGACTTTTATTTATTTATTTAGAGAAACTTTTTTTTTTTAATTAGAAAATCCCTTTTATGTTTATTTGTTGTTATTTATTTTAATTAGTATGTATTGTTAATGTTATTAAAAATAATAGGTAAGGTTAAATATTCTTTGCCCACCCCTGATCTAGGTAATTAAAAATACAAAGTAGTTCCTGGAAGGCCGCAGTGGCTGCAGGCTTTTGTTCCAACCCAATTGCTTAATAAGAAGCACTTATTGCTGAAGTAACACTTCTGCTCCATTTTCGTTGTCTCGCTCATTAAGATTTTGAACCCTTATTGCTTATTATACTCAAACGGCTGTATTCTTGGTTTTTAATTGCTCCTTATTAACAGTAGGATGCAAATGACAAAGAAAACCAGCATTTATCCATTTAGCTTGTTTCCATTTACGCCTATGTGTATTTATAGCGCACTGTTTGGTTTAATTAAATACTTGGAAGGAAAGTGAAGAGAAAAAAGTGAATGACTGATAATTACTCATCCGTTTTAGCCTTCAAATCATTTGGATGATATCCTTAGAAAAGAAAAAAAAAATAATCTAGGATATGAGGATGACCTGACATGGCAGTGCTGAAGCACTAACAAGCCATGAAACTAAATTATTGGCAAGGTTTGTTTTCTAATTAAACAACTGGGTTGGAACAAAAACCTGCAGCCACTGCTGCCCTCCAGGACTGACTTTGCCCACGCCTCACCTAGGTTATTACTAAGCAAAATATTGATAATCATCATAAATCGTAAGCAAGTGAAAAACAATATACAACTACTGTATGTTTGAATTAACCTCGAAAAAATACAATTGTAAAGATTGTGATATTTTCCAGGGGGAACCTTCAAGCCCCCCAACCTGCTGTTTTCTATATCAGATTGCTGTGAGAAACACTGCCAACAGAATTTGATATTACAAGCAGGAATATACTCTGAATGTTAAATAGAAAGAAACAACTAACTAAAATAAAGCGAAAATAATGTAAATTATTCAGTTTAGTTTAATCCAAAAAGCAACTCAGGGGAACGTGTTAGGGTAATGCAAAACAAGCTCAGATGATGAATAAGCACATATTAACAACCCATGAAAGAGAATTTTTAAATGCTACAGTGGAGGCTAATGGTGAATTTAAAAGGGTTGCAGGCTTAGTTACATGATCAAGTAGCTAATCAGCAGTGGCACACTGCAACTCCACTGAAACTAATATAGCTAAAGCCTTGCCGACAATTTTTAATGCAGTAATAATAAGCCATCAGTCTCTTTGGACTGTGTCAGATGATTTAATAGATTTATTTAAATTAGATTTCAGATTTGATTATCTTACACTTTAAATGGCTTCTTCATCATTTGTAGTGAATGGTGCTGCAAATACAATTGGGCTCATACCTGTAATATTTAATAAACATTTCTGCATTATAATATATACTTCAGTGCAGAAATTTATGTTATGCTCATGTATCAATATTTAAACATGAAAACAAATGTTGACAATGACAAATTTAAGTGTGCCTTCCATTAATGATTTAGTGTGTTTGTTTAGTCTGAACATTCCAGTATATACCAAGGAATTACACCTTCTCTGCTGCCTTCAGAAATGCTTGAATCATAAATCCATTACTTTTTCCAATTTTATGTGTCTTCCGTTTTTATTGTAATGTTGTATGTGGCTCTACTTAACATTAGTTATCTCAAGTTTAGTTAATTACATTACTGCAAGCTTTATTTTATAGTTGATTATTCATTCAGCATTGATTTTAATATGATTAAGTTTATATTCTTAACACACATTTTTTATACCACCTGTTCTTAGGTTTAGGGTCACACATGGGAGAATAAGCTTTCCTGGCAGCACTGGGGAAAAGCTGAATTACCTGGAGCAAAATCCAATCAGGCATGGGTAGAATGTGCAGACGCCACATTGACAAAGACCACAATAAGACCTAAGCCGAGTGTCCTGCTATAAGACAGCCTGACCACTTTGGCACTGTGCCTCACGCTCTTCTGAGGTTATATTTCACAGCTCAGTATATACCTTACTTAGCCCACATAGCTCATAAATGGGAAGTGTGCAATCAACATTTAGAAAACAATATAATAATATCTCTGAATTTTGTTTAAAAAGATTTCATGTTTTGGAGGGTTGGTATAGTAGCATGAAGAATAAAATTGCTGTTTCATAGGTTCAGAGAGCTACATTTGAGTCTTATATTGGTGATTGTTTGTCTGCAGTTGACGCATTCTTCCTTTGTTCGTACTTGACCGGCCCCATCCAATTTTATACAAAGAATACAGTTAGGTCCATAAATATTTGGAGAGAGACAACTTTTTTCTAATTTTGGTTCTGTACATTATCACAATGAATTTTAAATGAAACAACTCAGATGCAGTTGAAGTGCAGACTTTCAGCTTTAATACAGTGGGGTGAGCAAAAAGATTGCATAAAAATGTGAGGCAACTAAAGCATTTGTTTAACACAATCCCTTCATTTCAGGGGCTCAAAAGTAATTGGATAATTGACTCGAAGACTATGTCATGGGCAGGTGTGGGCAAGTCCGTCGTTATGTCATTATCAATTAAGCAAATAAAAGGCCTGGAGTTGATCTGAGGTGTGGTGCTTGCATGTGGAGGATTTTGCTGTGAACAGACAACATGCGGTCAAAGCTGCTCTCCATGCAAGTGAAAGAAGCCATCCTTATGCCGCAAAAACAGAAAAAACCCATCAGAGAAATTGCTACAATATTACGAGTGTCAAAATCTACAGTTTGGTACATCCTGAGAAAGAAAGCAAGCACTGGAGAACTCAGCAACACAAAAAGACTTGGACATCCACGGAAGACAACAGTGGTGGATGATTGCAGAATCATTTCCATGGTGAAGAGAAACCCCTTCACAACAGCCAACCAAGTGAACAACACTCTCCAGGGGGTAGGCGTATCAATATCCAAGTCTACCATAAAGAGAAGACTGCATGAAAGTAAACACAGAGGGTGCACTGCAAGGTGCAAGCCACTCATAATCCTCAAGAATAGAAAGGCTAGATTGGACTTTGCTAAAGAACATCTAAAAAAGCCAGCACAGTTCTGGAAAAAAATTCTTTGGACAGATGAAACCAAGATCAACCTCTACCAGAATGATGGCAAGAAAAAAGTATGGAGAAGGCGTGGAACAGCTCATTATCCAAAGCATACCACATCATCTGTAAAACACGGTGGAGGCAGTGTGATGGCTGCCAGTGGCACTGAGACACTAGTATTTATTGATGATATGACACAGGACAGAAGCAGCCGAATGAATTCTGAGGTGTTCAGAGACATACTGTCTGCTCAAATCCAGCTAAATGCAGTCAAATTGATTGGGCGGCGTTTCATGATACAGATGGACAATGACCCAAAACATACAGCCAAAGCAACCCAGGAGTTTATTAAAGCAAAGAAGTGGAAAATTCTTGAATGGCCAAGTCAGTCACCTGATCTTAACCCAATTGAGCATGTATTTCACTTGTTGAAGACTAAACTTCAGACAGAAAAGGCCCACAAACAAACAGCAACTGAAAGCCGCTGCAGTAAAGGGTTGGCAGAGCATTAAAAAGGAGGAAACCCAGCATCTGGTGATGTCCATGAGTTCAAGACTTCAGGCTGTCATTGCCAGCAAAGGGTTTTCTACCAAGTATTAGAAATAAACATTTTATTTCCAGTTATTTAATTTGTCCAAATACTTTTGACCCCCTGAAATAAAGGGATTGTGTTAAAAAAATAATTTAGTTGCCACACATTTTTATGCAATCTTTTTGTTCATCCTTTTGAATTAAAGCTGAAAGTCTGCACTTCATCTGAGTTGTTTCATTTAAAATTAATTGTGGTGATGTACAGAACCAAAATTAGAAAAAAGTTGTCTCTGTCCAGATATTTATGGACCTAACTGTATGTAAGAAACTTTGAGTTAAATTATAACTTTGGTATTTTTTAAGTCAAAGTTATTTCTTCACAGTCATTGTACTGTATATGTTACCGGCAATGTATGAAATACAGGCATTGTATAGAATGCCTGGCGTGTTTAGGCAAAGTATGAAATATCCAAATTATTTTAATTTTATTTATGTTCATTTATTTTGTTTCTATTTATGTTATTCATGTTAATTGCATGTTTTTCTTTAATTCTATTATTGTAAAGCACTTTGGCCACAGCATTCATATGTTGTTTTAAATGTGCTATATAAGTAAAGTTGACATTGACATTGACTTTCCCTAGGCATTGTATGTAATACCTAGGCATTATATAGAATGACAAATGCTATTTAGGCAAAGTATTGTCTTTTGACAGTGCATAGACTGCCTAGGAAATGCATGATATATTAATCGTTTCATACTTTGACATCCAATTTTCGGCATTCTATACATTGCCTAGGCATTCTATACAATGCCTGCATTTCATACATTGTCGGTAACATATGTTCATTTGTCATATAGAATTGTGTTTTAAAAAGATTTGTGTATACATTTTAAAAATACCTTGTCTGTTCTTGCAGCTTACAATAGGGCTAATGGAGACATGGGTCCATAGCCGAATGAAAAAGGCTTATAAAGCCTTATTTTTTAAGATGTTAGCATTTTCCATGATAAACTTGTGTCCTTTGCTGTAGGGAGATGTCAGCTTTAAACAACAGAAAAAAAGAAAGGAAGGTTTTGAAAATGAATGGAAGCATTTCTGTGGGGGCACAAGCTGAACGGTGGCAGCTATTCAGTCATGTTTTAATTTCTGACCTGTTTTCAGAATCTGTAAAGCATGTATTTTTTTAATATTTATATTTAGAAAATAAATGTTTATTTTGATATGCTTAGAGTGAACATGCGCCCGTCTGAACACTGGCATTATTTGTTTCTTCAGAAGAAGTTGTTTATTCTATTGGCAGTAACATGATATTAGAGTTCTTCTGGCTCATTTTAGCATTAAGTCCATTCACATTGATAAGTATTTTGTGAGATTTCTGTATTTTGATTAATTAATACCACTTATTTTAACCTCTTACATACTATTTTGCCCTTTTTTTTCTGTGTAGGCAGAGAAAATCAAGAAAAAAAGAAGCTCTGTCTTTGGGACATTGCATGTTGCCCACAGTTCCTCTCTGGATGAGGTGGACCACAAAATACTCGAGGCAAAGTAAGTACCCCTGTCTTTATTATCCCTGTAACCAATCAATTTGTTTTAATAGGTGTGACCATCAGCTGAAATGTTGTGTACTGGTTACGGGTGTAAACTATTGTTGATCCTTTTATTTGAACTCATTTTAGTGTTCTGTGGTGGCTTCCAGTTTTAAAATCAGGGAATCATTGTTCTCTCACTTGTTTAATTTGTACAACCCCAAAGTTTATGATTATACATTGTTTTTTTTCCTTTTAACATTGTGGCCCTACTCCTTATATTACCTTATTCTTCATAAACCTAAAGGGTAGTTGCCCTGGATTAAAGAAGATAACCTTTGGTGCCATTTCAGCATTTTCATGTGCAGCCTCCAAGCATTCTCTCCTACAGTATATTCTTATAGTCCTATATTATTGTATATGGCTTCCCAGATTAGCAGCAGTTGTAATAATAGTAATAATGTCACCTGTCATACAGCAAACCCTGCATAAGCCCAGTAAAATACAATGTAATGCAATTGTGATATATGTGTTTAAATCATTTTGACAGCCCCTTTGCATTGAGAAGGATTTTTTTAATTTCAAAAAAGCAGAAGTAGCATTGTGATGCTATTTAATTTGATATAATATATACAGTATATATAAATCTGAAAGCCAGAAAAACTCCAGCAAAACAAAACTTTGCTGTATGAACCTGTCTGCTTTGCTTTGTGTGCACTAATATTGTACTAGTATCATGTTTATAGCACAAAGACCCGCTCAACCCTTACATTTTATTTTTTAGGAAGGCTCTCTCTGAGGTGACAGCCTGCCTTCGAGAGAGACTCCATCGCTGGCAGCAGATTGAAAAACTTTGCAGTTTTCATGTTGTGCTCAATCCTGGATTACCCAACCTCACTGCCACTCTTTATTCAGACCACAGCTGGGTGGTCATGCCACGAGTGTCTGTCCCTCCGTATCCCATTGCTGGTGGTGTTGATGACTTAGATGAAGACACCCCTCCAATCATTCCACAGTTTCCTAGTATGTTTTATGTATCTTTTTCTATCATGTATGCAGACCATTTATGTTGTTTGCAAGTATTAATGCAAAACCATGAGCCAATGCATTAGTCTTATATTGTTTCATGATTATTATACAGTAGTTTCTATTGCAGCTACCTCCTTCTTCTTCTTCTTCTTTTTCTTTTCCTTTTATTTTTTCTTCTTTTTTCTTTTCTTTTTCTTCTTCTTCTTCTGATGGCACTAACTGTAGTAATTGGAGCTTACTCACCATTCAGTGAGAATGTTCTTTGAAAAAAATAATGATTCACAGATATAGTTAAAGGGAAATTTTGTGTTGAGTAGCTTTGTAATCTCTCTGCTTCTGATCCAGTAATCATGTCTATCCAAAAGTGATCTTAACATTACAACAACCTCTGGTTGAAAAGATGATTCATCTGAGCATGGAAT
Organism: Polypterus bichir lapradei; assembly: GCA_026402145.1. Classification (NCBI taxonomy): domain Eukaryota; kingdom Metazoa; phylum Chordata; class Cladistia; order Polypteriformes; family Polypteridae; genus Polypterus; species Polypterus bichir. The sequence goes on along the minus strand of JANRMT010062809.1, from coordinate 1,751,440 downwards.
TAATCTTTGGGCTTTAGCAATCCACTGGTCTTCTGCAGAAACAGAGAATGAATGTCATAAAAACAGGAATATTTGACTTGAGAGAGAGAACCACTCCTTTACATTCTCCATCAGGCTTTTTTTCACAGTGTTGCAGAGCCCCTTGTAGATCCCATTTACACAGATTTAGTTTTACGGATATTTCTGACAAAATAATTGTACACCACAATCAAATGTGCAATCGGTTGCAACTCTCTGATTTTTTACGGTAGCTATCACTGACTGTGGCATATTTTAAAGTGCTGCTTTATAAATGGCTACAGTTTTACACCATACCAAATAAGCCAGTTGAGTATTCATATGGTCCAGTGAATTAATGTGAAGGTGGTCAGTCCAGTCAGAACAGAACTGTCTGTGTTCATTGTAATCTTCATTTTTTTTTGAGCACGATCCATGGTTTTTACATAAGCAAGACATGCACTGTGTTAATTTCTTTCCAATGTTACAAATTCTATAGTAAATTAACCATAAGCTACTCGCGCCATTCTAATTTAGTTTTGGTAGTGAAAGAGGGTTGTGTAACATATATGTACTTATGTAGGTCTACATGTTGGCAGCAGGCCAACGGTTTGATATGACCCACTGACTGTCTGTTGGTGAACCCGTTCTTCTACTGCATTTCTGTAGAATAACTGTGGCCTTTGGGCTGTTTATTGAAAACCACTGATGTAGACTAATAAATTGCATGTTATTTTTAAACTAAAGGTATTACTACCTGATAAATTGCTACATGTGTTAAAATAATGCACATTTATAATGTAGTGTATATCAGATACATTTTCCTATCTTGCTAATTCATTTACTTGTACTTCTTTTTTCCTTCACTTGCATGCTGCCATTGCTGTTCACTACAACATTCTCAGACCCATTTAATTCAGTTCAGAGTCACAGGGAGCTAAAGGCTTATCTCAGCAGCATTTGTGCAATGCAGGAAGCGGTCCTGAACAGTGTACAAGCCTATCAGGGAGCCCTCTGATACACACAGCCGTACTCACAAAAACAGGACCAAGTGGGACACATGGACAATGGTCAGGTTCCTCATAAACAATGACTTGGTTCAGAGTTTGAACCCAGGGTGCTGGATCTGTGAGGAAACACTAAACACTATGCCATGCCTCTTCATTATAGTTCAAAGGAATTGTAATTTTTACAGTGCTATATAGATTGCATACTGAAATGTTAACATTTGATTGTTAGAATGTTAAATAAACAAGTTTGTACTTGACCTCTCATATCTATTCTTTTTTAAGGAATGTTATCAGCTTTATTTTTTTTATTTGTGATGTAACACCAATATAAAATTATTTACATAAGGGAGGGTTAATGGAAAACAATTCAGTACAATAGTTTACATCAATCAAATGCAGTCTCTTGTTTTACATTATCAGTTTTATCCAAAGCTACTGTACCCTTAGTGTTGATCAGCTTTTAAATTAATGGCCTAAAATAAAAAGAATGTCACTGGTTTTACCTAATCCAGAAGTATTTTACAAACAATTTAATTCAGTGATAGACAGCTAGTTGATGTCTTCCAAATTAGATGATGAACCTTGGTCCTGCGTGATTTTAAAAAATGCTGTTGAGTTTTATACAATAGCATGATGAGCCCACAATATCTCCAAATAGTATTGTATTACACAAAATGAAGTGCAGCTGATCACAACGTGTATTAGTGTTCCTGCAAAGTGAATTGCAACATCCCTACAAGATCTGAACATCCTGAAAGTTAGCCTAAGTTAATTCTCCTCCCCAAGCTCCTTGACCAGACTGTCTATTTACCAGCTGAAATTATGTAAAACATCCTGGGCTCATATCATATCAGTGCCATCTGGCAACACGAGTTTCTGTCTGCACTCATAAAACTTGGGCTCCCAGTCGGCTTTCTCATATAGTTAGGTTCTGTTATTTCTCAGAATGATTTCCTGGTACCAGTTAGTGGTTTAGATAATTTAATCAAACACCTTGCCAGCCCATCATAGCACTTCAGTTAGTGTTCCTGGGGAATGTCGTGTCAGGGCATCTGCTACGCACGCATCTTTCCATGAACTTCCTATTTACCCATACTGCTCTTCCTTGCATTTTCAGAGAGGAACATCTCTACAGTAAGATGAGGAAGTAACATGGCTGGGACCATGAAAATGACAACGATATTTCCTTTCTAACAAAAAGGCCATGCTGTCTGTTAGGAACTTGTTTTAAATAAGATGCTATCTGCTTGGCAACCATAATTTTATAACACTTCTCGAGTCATGGTCAGCTCTGATCATCTCAAAAGTAACATTTTTCTAACAGTGTCATTCTGAGCTACTTTTTTTTTTGTTGTTGTCCAGCACAGAATGACTTGTTCTTAATGACTTGGTCAGAATTTTCTGGCAGCAGTGTTGTGTATGTAGCTGGCTGGCTCAAACATGGGCATTGTTGAAGAACTATACAAAACAGAAAGGCATAAATTATATGACACGTGGTCATGCAAGAGAACAGAAAATGCAAAACAAGAAAAAAAGAAACAAACGTTTTTGATTCGGGGGAAAACAGATCTTGTTTAAACTCCACGCACAGCAAAACAAGCTTAAAGTAAATCCATTGTAATTGTTACTGCCAAGCAACAGTGAATTATGTTGATTGAGGATTGGCAAAGAGTATGAATAGGTGTAAAGAATAACAGTAGGTTTTCCTTGTGAAATGAAACAACTATGATTAGGTTGGGTGGCAAAGAACAAAAGTACCGGAAAGGACAGTGTAGTCACATAATAAAACACACATAGAAAGCAACCAGCTGAAGAAAGTTTAATTTTTTTTTCTTAAAGAGTGACTTCTGAATGGCTTCATGATTGTGCTAACTCAAAAGGATGTTTTTTAAAGTTTCAGTTTTTAGCACATATTTAGCATCAGGTAGGACCACAGGTTGTGGCATTAGTAAACCAGGCTCTTTGAAGTCCCATGCTGACACACTATCAGACTCTGCTTTGTTTGTTTGAGTTTCAGGTTTACATGTATTTCTCCCTAGGTGGAAATCATTAATAGTAGACAACTTTTCTGATACGGCAGTCACGGCCTCTTCAAACTTGAGGAGTGTTCCATGGTGGAACCGCTACCCTTTCTCACTGAAGTCTTTACCGTGTGACTCGATCACACTGTAATGAAGAACAAAAATCACAAAAACCAGGAAAGACAGAGGAGATACAACTGACTCCAATTTTATAAGGTTGAGAGGACATGCACTGTTATTGCCGCAGCCAAGCAATGGTAGACACAGTTGTTCAAAAGATGTTGAGCAAAGAGCGTTTTCTTTTTAATACGATTATCAGATATTTATAGTTTAAAAAAAAAAACTCATTTTTGTAATTTGCTATTCCTTTGTGCCAATGTAAGTCTTAAGTTTTTGGAGACTGTTTCACAGGACAGGGTACAGTGTGTCAATTCATTTTTTCACAATCGTTTTTCATCTTTGGTAAACAAAATTCATTCAGAACAGAGCTGACAATGAGAATCCTAACTATATTCTGTTGCTGAAGTATTTTGCCAGGCTCTTATTACTTTCTCAGTTAATATCATAAAAATGTTTTTTTTCTGGGGAAAGTACAAATAGGTCACACCAGGTTCAGAATGTAGTAGCCTTAGCCTACAGTTGAGTATTCAAAGTATTTTGAACCAAATGCCGGGACCACATTACCCCCTCAGTTGGCCTTTCTACACAAATTTCCCATCTTATACTGAGAGTCTGAACCCCACTATGTCCCTCTGGTACAGATTCATCTTTAGAATTCTGTTGCTGAATTTGCATTACCACTCCAAAATACTTACGGTATATAGGATAATCACACCATATAGAGTCATTAGGTACTTGAGATCTTCTGATCCTGGCTACCTTAGTGTTCCAGTGCCCAGTTATGAAACTTCAGCTTTGTCAATCCTACTGTCTTTAAAGTTTTTTTTTTTTTTTTTGTGAAATTCAAGCTCTATATTCAGATCCAATCTAATAACCTTTCTGTTCTTGGCTTTATAATTGCTTTCCATTCAATTTCATAAATTCCACTGCTAGCACTGAAAACTGTGCTTCAGTTTACTTTATAATGAAACTAATGATCCTGGATTTAAATAAGTGGGTTCAGAAAATGGAAGGATAAATGGATATTGAGGTAAATACTGAATAAAAAATGTAGTGCTCATGGCATTCACTTCAGTTAGATTTGTGGTTTTACGATGCTAAAGAAGAGATCTTCTATCAGTGTTCTACGTTAGTCTGAATGCCTTGATGGAGCAATTTAAAATACACTACCTAGGCAGGAAAAACTAATTGGATAATAGAATATAATAATCTTTTTAAGTCTCAGGGCATTTCTGAAATTAAAAGCCATATGCTTTTTTTTCTTTTCACTACCTCCACTGCTTTGGACAATATTAGCAGCTTTCAGTAATGGCCTTTAATCCTTTAGTGAGCTCAGTGAATGTCATTGCAACATGCATGCAAAAGGAATGAGGTGATTCACAATTAGCTTGGGTCACTTGTTCATCTGAATTGTGATTCCCCATTAAGGGTTTCTAGTATGCCTCATTAACCATCTTCTGACAAAATATCTTTAAAACATGCAACCTTGAATGTCCCTCACATGTCCTTGAAAATGCGATGAAGGTATAATGAAGTATAAATCAATCTTCTCTTATGTAACATCCCCAGCGGTTTTTCATTAGAAATAGTTGTCTGTATTTATAGCCATAGTTAAATGTGTATACAGTCCCATACGCTCTCAGTTAATTTGTAGTTTTACTGCGGAAGTAAACAAGAATCATTTTAGTGCCTGGTCCTAAATCCTGCTTAACATAATTTTTAACTTTTAAGTATTTCAATTAAAATTACTGATGGCATGGTTAGTTTTATCTGTTCTTCTCCTGTGCTTACTGCCACTGAGAAAATATATTTACCTTTCATAATATTTCACGTGGTATTTTATTCATGGCAACCTTAATTGAATTTAGAGTATAATTTACAAATAGCTGAGAGATGCACCTCTTTGCAAATCACATTTAATTTCAGTCTCAGCAGAAGTATTGTTGAGTATTCAAAACAGCTTAAACCAAAAATATCTTTCTAATCCTTCTGGAACAAGTTGACAGTCCTCTTGATTTGCCACATAAACAGCAACCAAACAAAGTCCTTTTCAGTACCACTCTTCTGGTTCATGGCAGGTAAGGTCTACCTGTCCTCCACAACATTTTAAAAATACTTTTTCCATTAGATAAATGGGCAGTTAGTAAGACTTATTAACACTGACCTGAGAACTGAGAATTGAAGAAAGTCCAGTGCAGTATCAGTTGTATTGGTTCCTCCTGCATCAAAGTGTTTTCATTTCATGAGGAAGTGCATTTTCTTCCACAAGGTTTGGGTTAGGGAATGGGTGCCATTGGGAGTTTCTTTGTTTTTTGTTTCTCCTGGTTCCTTTCTTCTGTTTTCTTCCAGCTTAGTGTTTCTTGAATTTTACATTTTGTTATACTGAATCAAACATTTTGCCAAAAAAGTTCAACATTTCAGTTCTCTAATAAAAAAGTAATCATTAAAAAATAGATGAGCTCTTTTTAGTGTGGTCCTGGAACTTCAGGCTCAATTCCAATCTCACTTGAAGCATTTGTGGGCCACAACTAACCATGTAAAACTCCTATCCAGACCTCCCTATTGACTGTCCCCAGTAATATCTCTTGTCAGTTTTTTGGACACTTAATAATAATAAAAGGACCTGGCAATCCTGCAGAGGCCTTAATGCAGACAACCACCTCCTGCTGCCCCCAGTAATGTCACTGGGGAATGTATGGTCCCTTCCCTTATTGCATGCCACCTGGAAAAGCTATTTCCATGTTATGCTGTATGTGTACATATTATGGACAATAGGGGGTGGGGCTCCAGTTCCAGCTCCAGCTCCCCAAACCCAACATAACAGACACACACACAAGTTAAGATCACAAAGAGTCTTTTTATTCTGTGGAAAATGCTTTACAACAGTCTTTCCCGCCACCTTAGACACAAATACATGAATAGCACAGCACATAGTTATTCTTCTTTCTCTGTCTCTCTCTCTTTGCCTCCTCCTCTGCTCTTCCCAGTTAGCTTAATCTACCTTGCACACAACTCTGGCTCATCTCTGTGAGGCCAGCAACTTCTTTTATGCTGGCAAACCCTGAAGTGCTTCTGCTCTTCCACCCACATGGTCTGTAAGCACTTCCGGGGAAGGTGGAAACCCCATGCCATGTGGCTCCCCAATCCTTGCAGCACCCCCTGGTGGCAGCTACGCTACCCAACACCACTGAGGTAAAGAACTCCACGTCCCATGATGCCCTGTGGGAATCCGGGGCACCACTGCCACCCAGGATGCTGCCATCTTGTGTTCTGGGGGAGACCATGCCCTAAAGAAGCTGCCTTCCCCCATCATTTCATCTCTTGGGTGTCCCAGCCAGGTTAGGCTGCCACCCTTCCTTTACAATATATATAAAGCATACATACACCAACTAGCCACAACATTAAAGCCACCTGCTTGTCCCCTCGTGCCTCCAAAACATCAAGGAATGGAATCCACAAGACCTCTGAAGGTGTTCTATGGTATCTGACACAAAGGCATTAGATGCAGATCCTTTAAGTCCTGTAAGTTGCAAGGTGGGGCCTCCATGAATCTGATTTGTTTTACCAACACATCCAACAGTTACTGGATCAGTCAGCACCATGAACTGTTTGACATGTTCCTCAAACCATTCCTAAACATGTTTCACAGTGTGACAGGGCACATTATCCTGCTGAAAGAGACCACTGTCATCAGGGAATTTCATTGCCATGAAGGGGAATTCATGGTCTGCATCAATGTTTAGGTAAGTAATACATGTTGTGATATTGGCGCTTGGTTGGCGCTGACCCGACACAGACTGACAACAGAGGCACATGTAAACACAAACAAAAAGAACTTTTAATTTCTTTCTTCAGCCATGGGACACATCTTCCTCGTGTCCCACCAGCCCTAACACAGTCCCAAAATACACACAAAGAAAAATCACCCCAAATCACACTCTTTATCTTCAACTCCTCCCAGGGCAGCTTCATCCACTTCCTCCCGACCCTGGAACCCTAAGTAGTGGTGGCAGACTCCTCTTATAGCCCACCCGGAAGTGCTGCAGGTGCTCGTTGACCTACTTCTGGCTGCACTTCCGGGTGTGGCTGCGCTCCTGCCCAGATGGGCTCGTTAAGCCATGCATCTCTATGCAGCTCCCCCTGGCGTAGGCCACAGAGCTCCAGTGTTCCACAAAAGTGTCCCGACACAACCCGGGGGGCTGCCAACAAAGGTTCCGAGGGACGTAGCATGGCTCCCATGGCTGCTCCCCCGGATCTAGTGACAAAGGGATGTCTCAGCCGTCCACCACAATTTTAAAGTAAAATCCACTTGAATGCCTGGACACAAGGTTTCCCTTGCTGCCACCTCTTTTGCCAGGTAAACAACACACATGTACCTGGCCATCCATATGATTTATAAGGAAATGTGATTGTCAGATCAGGTCACCTTCTTCCATTGCTACATGGTCCAGTTCTGATGCTCACATGCCCATTGTAGGGGCTTTTGATGGCGGGTAGGGGTCAGCATGGACACTCGGAATGTTCTGTGGCTACACAGCAAGCTGCAATGCATTGTGAGTTCTGACACCTTTCCCTCATTACCAGCATTAATTTTGTGCTACAGTATCTCTGTTGTGGGATCAGATCAGATTCCCACGCACATCAGTGAGCCTTCGGCACCCATGAACATGTTGCTAGTTCACTGGTTTCCTTGGACTTACATACTGTATGTAAAGATTTCTCTAAAAAACATAATGTTAATTTTTTTAGATGTTAGATTTTATTTGTTGCCATATTTATTAACACCATTTACATAAAGTCATCTTTAGAAGTGTGAACTCTCTTACAATATAATACTCCCTTGTGCAAGCTTTATTAGCTTTTCTTTAGAAGTCATTAACACTTTTTGTAATTTTTTTTTTTAAGAAAATATCCCAAGTGGTATACTTCCGACAGATGTACCAAGTGTGCTTCTTTTTGCGTAAAAATGTAAAATAACATAATGGTATTAATGAATTAAAATTAGCTTATTTTACTTAGTGAATGTGCACAGAGCACTCCTAATCTTTTTATTACATTTTTCTTGTTCAGTGTGTTTTACATAAAAGATGGTTTTAGCTTGTCACTGTTTCTCTTCATATTATAATAATTAGGTTTTAATTTATTTTTCTGCTTGCTCCTTTATTAGCTCTTTTGCTAAATAATTCATAGTAGATCATTTCTAGGCTGTCATATTATAGTATATACTAACGCTGTAGTTACACTTAATACATGAAATGTTATCTGGTAAAAACATTTATTAAACTAGAGATGTCACGAGCAGTCATTCTGCATTATGTGTCGGAGAATTAACTGTTCATACTTACACCCAAATATTCAAAGCATTTTTTCATTACAAGGATGTGAGGAAACCAGAGCCAGCAAGGGATGAGAGGGACTCCAGGATAATGAGCCATCCCATTACATGTCACACTCACAGATTTCAAAAGCCATGCATGTTAGGCCACCTGATGACTACTGACCAAGTGTGGCTGTTTTGCCTGAGTGTGCCCTGTGATGGACTTGCTTTCTTTCCATTAGTGGACTCCACCTTGTTCTGCTGGGACTGACTCCCAAGTCCTTTTTGAATTCCTAAAAATAAGATCATTTTGGTAAATTTGTAAGAAGTATTGCGTAATTCTCAATACATGGTCATAATTTCTTCCCTGTCTTCTTTTCAAGTGCCCCTAATGAAACCTGGCCAACTAGCAAGGAGCAGTAGTCAGTGCCGCTCCCGACGCAGCATAATGAGCTCAGCTACCCAGCCTTCTATGCTGTCCCCAGATCCTGACCTCCTGTCCATGGCCAGTTGTCCTCCACCAACATATCGTACAGAAGAAGAAGAAGAAGTAATCTACTTTAGCGCTGAGAAGAAATGGTATGGCTTGCAAGTTTTTATTTTTTCTTTGAACCATGCAACTTTGTTGAAGTTTATACTGTATCTGTGGACAGTAACGTTTTAGTAATAGTACATGATAGCATGTCACTTTATGATCACTGGGACTGGTCCATATGAAACAGAGGTCTGTTGTCCATATAAAACAGAATAATATTTACACTTCTTATGAAACTTTGGCTTAAGTACTGCTTTTTAAATGCTTTCTAATGTAATTTTGATCTAAAATAAGTAATTTTTGTTGTATGTTATTCATTTAAAATTATACTGTTAAACACACTTCATGTTGCATTCTGTACTTCTGCATCATTTGATTCTGAAGAAGAAAAATTTAAAGAAACTTCCCATTATGCTGATATAAGGTATGTGAAAATAGACAAAATTCAAAGTCTGGGAATTAGCAATTAAACATGTCTAGCTTTAATTAATAAAATGGTATTGGAATATATATATATTTCATATGGACCTGCCCTGTGCCTCAAACATAAAATAAATTATTTTTATAACTTTAGACCAAATAAATGACTCTTATCAGGAATCCTGTGATTGTTGTCTAAAAGTGCAACATGCCTGCCTTCTTCTTTTTTGACGCCCCTGTTTAATTGTTTGCTGACCATGCTAAAAAGTAATTATCTATTCTCTTTCAACTCTAGTCTCATTGCATGTTGTCGGAGGTTCACATCTGCATCTCTAGAACATTTTGCCATTTAAAGTCTTGAGTGTCTTATCATTGTCCCTACACTTACTGAAGTCTTATTCCCCATTTTGTCAGGACTGATCCTGAACTACTTGCCTTTCTTTCACCAAGCTAAATCCATATATTTTTTTTTCTTTCTGTGGGTTCCCTACTGCCCTCTTCTTATAACCTGACTTCCCTGGAGACACCCTGTGCTTCCCATATTGCACTGTTCCCTCAGCACACTGTCTATACAACCAGAAACAAAAGTCCCTTTGATTTTGAAGAGTACCATTCTTCTGCATGATATCAGTTTCTCCTTCATCTTCATTCTTTTCCCAGAGTCATTCCCCTTTAAATATATAGTATTTGGACTTTTTTTTGTTTATTATTAATATCAAATTCAAGATTTATTTGGAAAATCCAGCATCATAGTAGTGGAAATTTGCTCACCCCAATTCTGTCTCATTAATATACTAATAATGGTAATAGAAAACTTAACAATAAGCAGTACATTATCTACTATCCAGGTTTACTGGTCGTTCCCACAATTCACTTCCTTCACTTTGTCCAGTCTTGTGCATCTTTAGAAGAGATGCACAATCTTCTCTTGCTATTCAACATCCTTCGCCTTTGCGTCAGTCTACTTTGGTTGGTCTCAGCTTTCTGCCTACTATTCTTAACCACACACCAAACCTTACTTTCCCTCAGTCAAAGGAAAGGAAGGCAAAGGAAAAATAAAAGCTGCAGCTCAATGAAAGTGTTTACTAGAGTGACAGTGCATTGATTTACTATCTCTGGGGTTTTTCTTTTGTTTTTTTTTTTGTTTTTGATTGCAGGGACACTCAAGATACATGTTCAGAGAGTGATTCTTTAAGTTCCTCACTTGGAAAAAAGCAATTTGTAGGCTTAGAAACACAGGAAGTTCCATCTAGAAGAACCTCCAGGGAAGAGAGATTAAGAAGAATTTCTAGGGATGAACAGTCTGATCAAGAACTGAGTGCTACAGATTCCCCAACATGTTTTGATCAGTCGAAAGTTTATTCTGACTCTGTTGGAACTACTGAGTCTAAAAGTATGGTTTTCAACCCAACGAGCAAGATGGTTTACAATGGTATCCTGGAGAAATCCTACAGTATGGGCCAGTTGTCAAGTGGAGTATCTGGCTCCGAGAACCGTTATCCTTCTCTTACTTCTCTGAACACTGAAGACCGAGTGGCCAGGGAGCATAAGTTAGTTTCCCAAGAGTCTTGTGATAATGGAGACAAGTCTAAGAGGTCATTAAAGATAAAGAACATCTTTAAAAAGAAAAAGTAAAGAAGTTCCTAGACTTTGAATAATGCCAAAATAAGCAATCTGAGACTTTTCTAATGGAATGTAGCTTCCTCTGGGTGCCCCAGACTTGAAGCCATATTGGAATGCATCTAAATTCACTCATAGCCTCATAGTTAAACCATCTTCAAAGGTCAGAACGTCACGGCCACCATCACCTAGAAATCAAGGAAGAGTGTGAACTGTTTACTGTCACTTTTGCTTATTTATTGTTTTTTAGTTAGACAAATGTCACTTTTTGGAATTCTGGTATTTAAGCTTTAACAGAGTTCTTGTTTACTAAAGCCTTGAGTGGTCTTTGCACAGAGCTGAAATATATACATACTGGACTAACTTACCTGCATTATAGTAAGTACCTAGAAGAAGTTTGTTCTGCAACTGTGATCTGAGACAAAAGGTACAATCTCCTGCGGGTAATGTGATATCTTTCTGATTTTTAGTAAAACTAAAAAAATAATATTCTATGTTTTTACAAATACATTTTTAAGAATAGAAAGAGTTTTTAATGTTCAGGTTTCAAAAAGAGTTTTTAAATTGACATGAATAATGCTATCCATCCCCTTCATGTGTTTCAGCCCATATTCTAAAATAAATGCGTGTTTTTAAAGGGCTTGACTCCTACTGTGATTTGACTCCATGTAAGATGGACCCAAGTCGGTGCGAATATTTTTTTTTCCCCCATTCATGTTTTCTTTCCACAGGTGATGGTAATATAACCTGACAGGTTTTTATATATCCAGCAATTATGAAGCAAAAAAAATTAAAGAAACCTGTTTACAAAATTATAAGGGTTTTAAAATATTTGGTGTGTGGATCTTTGTACTGTAGAATCTATTAATAAAAAGGAGGCATTATTACATCTTCTTTGTTTATTGTTCATTTCTTTATTTTACAGAGTTTCACGAAGTATTATGAAATGCATCTTTTCAATTTATTATCCCTTTAAAGCATTCTTTTTAAAGCGGTTTGTATGGTATGAAATTTGTGCTTCTACGATTTTATTTCTTTTATTGAAAATATAACAGTTTTGTTTAATTTGTTGCATTATATGAAGTAGTGCACAGAGTTTATAAGCCCAGCCTTGCAGACCTTCTGTGTAAGCAGTCTGACTCATGATGGCATCAAATGTGAATATCAAAAAAGTCATCAGGTCATGGCCCCTGTGTGACTTAGCTCCTTAACAGAGAGTTATACTTTGAACAAAAATTAAAGCAGTGCAGCATTTCTTCGTATGCTTGATTCTGGCATGAGACTGAGAACGCTTCCCCCACCATCTTTGGTCATTTCATTTTGGAGATCCTCGATCGTTTCATCAAACGGTGAAGGGGGTATCCCCCATTGGCATTTTCTACTCAAGGATACATGTTTGTTTTATCTGGCTTTAGGTGTATTATTGGTATTGCTGAAAAGGTTACTTGCCATTAAAGGCCCCAGATGGTATGTCCACCCTTGTATCCGATTTACTGACTAACACCAATTAGGGTTTTCCTGAGATCATTTTGCTTTGAAGTGCCACATCTTTAGACAATCCAAAATGACAATTCTTTGTTATGTATCTACTGTGCCGTGCATGTCCCTAACTACTCAGTTTTGTCCATGGAGGGTCTCAACGGGTGTGGATTTTTGTTCCAACCAAGATCTGCTTTTAATTGAATCTTGTATCCTAATTAAACATACTCTTATTTACTGCACTAGATCAGGATCATATCATTACAGAATGACACAATAACTTTTATCTTTCATTGAAGCTTCAAAGAATCTGAATAAATTGTCCAGATCTTCATGTTTTGCCATGTTATTTACAGTGCATCCGGAAAGTATTTACAGTGCATCACTTTTTCCACATTTTGTTACAGCCTTATTCCAAAATGGATTTAATTCATTTTTTTCCTCAGAATTCTACACACAACACCCCATAATGACAACGTGAAAAAAGTTTACTTGAGGTTTTTGCAAATTTATTAAAAATAAAAAAATTGAGAAATCACATGTACATAAGTATTCACAGCCTTTGCCATGAAGCTCAGAATTGAGCTCAGGTGCATCCTGTTTCCCTGATCATCCTTGAGATGTTTCTGCAGCTTAATTGGAGTCCACCTGTGGTAAATAAAGTTGATTGGACATGATTTGGAAAGGCACACATCTGTCTATGTAAGGTCCCACAATTGATAGTTCATGTCAGAGCACAAACCAAGCATGAAGTCAAAGGAATTGTCTGTAGACCTCCGAGACAGGATTTTCTCGAGGCACAAATCTGGGGAAGGTTACAGAAACATTTCTGCTTCTTTGAAGGTCCCAGTAAGCACAGTGGCATCCATCATCCATAAGTGGAAGAAGTTCAAAACCACCAGGACCCGTCCTAGAGGTGGCCGGCCATCTAAACTGGGTGATCGGGGGAGAAGGGCCTTAGTCAGGGAGGTGACCAAGAACCCGATGGTCACTCTGTCAGAGTTCCAGAGGTCCTCTGTGGAGAGAAGAGAACCTTCCAGAAGGACAACCATCTCTGCAGCAATCCACCAATCAGACCTGTATGGTAGAGTGGCCAGACGGAAGCCACTCCTTAGTAAAAGGCACATGGCAGCCCGCCTGGAGTTTACCAAAAGGCACCTGAAGGACTCTCAGACCATGAGAAACAAAATTCTCTGGTCTGATGAGGCAAAGATTGAACTCTTTGGTGTGAATGCCAGGCGTCACGTTTGGAGGAAACCAGGCACCGCTCATCATCAGGCCAATACCATGCCTACAGTGAAGCATGGTGGTGGCAGCATCATGCTGTGGGGATGTTTTTCAGCAGCAGGAACTGGGAGACTAGTCAGGATAAAGGGAAAGAGGACTGCAGCAATGTACAGAGACATCCTGGATGAAAACCTGCTCCAGAGCGCTCTTGACCTCAGACTGGGACGATGGTTCATCTTTCAGCAGGATAACGACACTAAGCACACAGCCAAGATATCAAAGGAGTGACTTCAGGACAACTCTGTGAATGTCCTTGAGTGGCCCAGCCAGAGCCCAGACTTGAATCCGATTGAACATCTCTGGAGAGATCTTAAAATGGCTGTGCACCGACGCTTCCCATCCAACCTGATGGAGCTTGAGAGGTGCTGCAAAGAGGAATTGGCGAAACTGGCCAAGGATAGGTGTGCCAAGCTTGTGGCATCATATTCAAAAAGCCTTGAGGCTGTAATTGCTGCCAAAGGTGCATCGACAAAGTATTGAGCAAAGGCTGTGAATACTTATGTACATGTGATTTCTCAGTTTTTTTATTTTTAATAAATTTGGAAAAACCTCAAGTAAACTTTTTTCATGTTATCATTATGGGGTGTTGTATGTAGAATTCTGAGGAAAAAAATGAATTTAATCCATTTTGGAATAAGGCTGTAACATAACAAAATGTGCAAAAATGATGCGCTGTGAATACTTTCCAGATGCACTGTATTTTGAAGCACAAATGTTATTTATTTACATTCTAACAATTTTGCATTTTTTTTATATTCCTTTAAAAAGTTAATCAGCCCTGATGTGCATTTCTAAATTGACACAAAGAAGGTTGAAAAACACCATATGTAATTTCGAACAAAAGCCTGCACACAATGTTGTGTGGAGGAATACTTTTGACAAAGTGAAATAAATAAATAAATGCATTGGGAAATTTGACAGTAAATAAGTAATAACAGAATTATATATGAGCATAAATAATGTATGATCATTAATATAATCATTGATAAAGTGGATGTAAATCTTCGGCCATCAAGGGCCACTTTTACAGCAGATTCTTCAGATGCTGACTCCCAATTTTGACTTCAGATATTGTCAAACTAAAGTAGCCGTTTTGTGCAATAATTCAGGGTAACTTTTTCCTTGCACTCATGTCCGCCACATATTTGATTCACTGACAATTCAACAACCAAAAGGCATCACTCAATAGAGCCCACCCTCTCAACTTTGATGGATGAAAATGGCAGGTTTCATTTCAAGCCGTATTTCATATTTCTTGTAGGGTAACTGAAATAAATAAATACATAATGAAATAAGCAACAAGCAAACATAATTCATGACACATTTAATTATTAATTCACATATCATTTTGTTATTATTTATTTATTGTCACATTTCACAATGCATTAATTTATTTGCGTATATATTTATGTTGTCCCGAATATTCCTCCATAGTTAGGTAGCTCTGGAAACTATTTGGAGCATAAATATAAAGATTCCCTGGGTGGCAGCAGTGTGCAGTCATGAATATACAGTAGAGGTGGGATAAGCAGTTGCTTTACTGATGTTCAGACAGTGGACGTCACTGTGCATTGGATCTGTTTTGTTCAACATGCCTGCAATCTGTGTGTGCAAGCTTTAATTTTATTTTGACATTTCCTCCTAAAGTTAGAATTTTTACTACCTCTAACAGTTTATTTTTTCCTTTTTCTAACTGCACAGGAACAAATTTGATAATGTGTTTAGTGTGAATGTCTGTATTGACCAGCATTTGACCAATTAAGAGAGATGAAGACAAAGGGATTGCCAGACAGACCTTTATGCTATAAAATCTTTTATAATTAAAAAATTAAACTTATTTTTTGCATTTTTTATCATTTTGAAAAACTGATTTGCAGCAAAAGTCATCAGTACTTCATTCTTACCTAACAAAGATGAAAAACAACACATTATAGGAGCTTGAGGTGTATAATGCTTCTAATAGTAATGACAGAGCTAGCAGTAATTGTACATTCTGGGAAAAATGGGAAGTGTAATCTGCAAGTGTGAAGCATTGAAAGTCAATTCATAGCTAAATGTTGATGTTTTTGAAGAGGTTCGTGGTGAGTAACATTTTCTCCAAAATTCATATATAAGAAGTGCTATCCAGGGAAAGTAGCTGTGCAGAAGTGGAGATAATGCAAAGTTAGTCTACTTAAAGATTGGCTTCATTGAAGTGAGGTTCCAGGAGATGTGGAGAGATGCAACTTACAGAACTGGAGTAACCGTTGGTGGTAGAACTAGATATGCTGTATAGGCTGGTACTAGAGACAGAGAGTTCCATAAAATTTCCGGGCACAGGTGTGGAAGTTCAATAAATACCTGGGCTGGTTTGTGGTGGATCCAGTTTCCTTTGTCCATGTCGGAGCAATGGACATTGGTGAGGACAGGGTGTCGGTTCTGTAATCCAGATTTAACCAGCAGAACTGACAAGATCATATTCCATGCAAATAGAAAACTGAAGGCCATCCAGTTGAGTTTGGGCAGGTACCAAACTTCCAAGATAATGAAAACATGCAGTAGTTTCATAAAGGTCGTAGATAAAATATTTGGAGAATTATGTGCTTTGTTTGCTTTAATCACTACAATCTAATGCTGTGTTTATTGCTTTGGAAGGGGCTGATGACATCCTGTTGACAGATTTGGTATGTATTGAAGTCTTCTGACCCTCTAAAATGGAACAGTGAGAGTCTGGCCAAAGCTGGCAGTAGATTGTTCCTGGCTAGGACAAAAGGGTTCCAAATGGTTTAGAGAGACAGTGCAAGTTCCTTTGACGTAGTTTGAGAGAACCTTTCTGCTAACGGCTGTTAGGCACTCACAAACACCAGGGGCCACTAGAAGCCCACTGACCCTTTGGCCAAATAGGGCCTCCTATTATTGCATATGCAATCCTGATATTGGGTTTTAACCCACCTTATGCTATAAAGGTTCATTGAATATGAAGTATGAAGCAACAATTCTCTGGTGGGGAAAATGGAGGTACTATGTCTGAAAGCAGAAAGGATACTTATCCTGAAAAAAAAAGACAAGTAAAAAGAGAGATGGGCAAGAAGAAACCAGAAAAGTCTAAATACAGTGCTAAGGTCTTTTGCCAAAAAAGGAGATAATGATCAAAGCATCAAGCCAAAATGAAAGATAACAATCATCTTAGGGAAAGTACAATGCAATAGGTCAAGAAGCCAAACAGTAAACAAAAACGGTGGCACCCGTTAACCCAGCACTCAAAATAACAATACTCACAATGCATTCTTGAAGGCAATGTTGGGAATAATCCAAACAATCGTAAGCCTAAAGAGGTAAGCGAAAGGCTGCAGGAGAGGGGTGAAAGGGGAAAATGTTTTTGGAGGCATCTGACACTAAACACATAGGGTCCTGACATTTTTTTCTAGGCATTTCTAAGAGGGACAGGTAGGTTTTCCTGGCATGTTGTTCTTTGTACTTTTTGCTGTGTACATTTCTTTATATTTTCATTAAAAATTAAAAACTGTAAAATGCATACATTTTTGGAGACTGGTGTTATAAAGTGGTCCCTCAGCTTCAAGACTAAAATCTGTATACACTAATCTCTTCTAAGCTGCAGGTGTACAGCATGGGAAGTTGCCTGAAAATTGTCATTGTTGGAACAGGGCCTAATTCAGTAGGCAGAGGCAAGATTAACAGCTTAAATTGGACTGGGCTTTAAAGCAAAGATATGCGTTCATGTTCAGTTAACAAGAAAATGTTATCAAAGTGATAGGGAAATTAAGAAGATTGCCAGCAAAAAAAATGTAGATACCAGTTCCTTATTCTATAAAAGCTGAATTGAATGCAGAAGATCACATATTAACCATTCAGTCAAAAAGCTGAAAGGGTTGCTCCAGTAGTTCCATATTAAATCTGGACACTGCAGTGATCCTACAGATTGACGCATTATGCGCTAAAGTAACAGGTAGAGTCCAGTCAGTGTTTGCAAGTTTGTTCATTTGACTGCAATACTCATTAAAGACTGTTTGCTTACAGCATCTTACCTTTCGGAGTTACTGTACTTCACTTCCTGCAATTTTCCCAGAAAACCAATGAAGGACTTTTGCAAAGTATTCAGTTTTCCTTGATGGCATCCTATCGCATCTACAAAGAGTAATGGGAACCTGAAGAGGACAAAGTGTGCACTCGTGGCTCTAAAGGTAGGCTCCCTAAGATCACAATGTGGCCATACAGAGGAGTACATCCTCGCCAAAAGAAGCTGAGAGCAATGCAAGATGTGCTTACACCTTCTAATGTATTTGAGTTGAAAGCTTTCAATATTTGGTGGCATCCACCTCTTATACCAGCAGTTCTGTATCTGTTAAACAAAGTGAGGCAAAATGAACTGAGTGCACAGAATGGATGTGTATGTGGTGTTCCAGTGTAATTACTATACTAATTTTAGTTGACACCTTCATTTAAAGTTACATTCTTTTTATGTTACTGTTTCCAAATGTGTTTTTGGAGTTTAGGCAGAGTAAACGACTCGAGTTCACAGAGTGAGACCAAAATGGGGGGAGCTGATCTGACTATCAAGTGGTTTAATGGCTGCTGTCTTAGCCACTAGACCAGCCTGCCCGCCTAAATGGAAGGACTTGGAGGCTTCTGTTTCATTGACCTAATGTAATTAATTGTAAGAAATATTTTGTTGATATTTGAAGGAGTTTGTTAACATCTTCGGTTGTAAAAAATTTATTAGCACAGTATTATTATTAGAAGCAAATGCTAATATGTTACCTCAACATTTTTGAAACCTTGTGGGAACTCATAAAAGAGAATGATGTATATATTTTAAATGTGAAATTATAAAAATCCACTAGAGGGTAGCAAAGTTCTATCAGTGCTGCTACAAAGATGTACAGGATATAAAGTGAGAATGACAAATAATTATAATTTATATTTTGAAAAACTTTTAACTCAAAAGAGTACTAAAAATAAATCTTACCGTTCCTTCACAAAAAATGACGAGTCAAAATATGATTAATTAGCCAGAAAAGTACTTGAGCAAGACTAAAAATAGACTATTGTTACAAATGAAATCAACCCATGCGTCTATTTATTAAATCCTTGTAACACAATTTTATGAATGTGAGGTGCCCAAGCATATCCTTCCAGGACCGTGTGCAGCACAGGAATCCGCACTGACTGGAGCACCAGTCATCATGGGAACTGGTGCATTTCCAATTAAATTACTTATTCCTATTCCATGCATCATCGATGGGTTTCACTGAAAGACACACACGTCAGTTGACGGCAATACTTCCCATATCCAACAAGCTAACTTGTGAGATTCAAATACAGTGTCTACACTACAGCATCATTCTGACATATTCTGTCATTGTAGTGAATTATTTAGTGGATTTAAAAAAAAATACTCACTGTTTTTAATTAAGTTTGACAAAAGTTAAGAAGAGAAATGGTGTCGCTCATATCCACTGTAAATTTTATTCCTCCACAGCTCTGTTTTCATCTTTTTCTAAATTCTGTTTTCCACATTTTTATTCCCAGCCTTGGCACTGCCTGCATTTTCCTTGTGTCCCTATGGTTTTCCCTTTCACATTCACAAAGAAATTTCTATTAAGTTAATTCCTGACTGTAATGTCAGTTAATGTGGATATGTTTGCGTGTTTGAACAAAGAGATGGATTGGCACCCCATCTGCCTTACTGGCTTCCAGTGTTGCAAGAATAGGCACAGGCTCTGTCATCATGACCCTGAATCAGAATTGCAGGATAGAGAATACATAGATGATGCACATATTGTTTTTTTAGTTAAAAATTCAACCCCCCCTCACGTTTTCTAACTTTCAACATTTGATATGTTTTCTGTGTTCCATTGAGAATAAAATATGGGTTTATGTGATTTGCAAATTATTGCATTCTGTTTTTAAATTACATTTTACACAGCATCACAACTTTTTTGGAATTGGGGTTTTATATATATATATATATATATGTTGTAAATACAAAAACACAAGCACAGGAGATGATTTGGGGATTGCAGCCCATATAATATAATGCCAGTGAGTATTCACACTAGACTGTGTCCAAAACGAGAGTGCAACAGAAGGATGGTCGTAAAGACTTATTTATTATGTGCATATGCTGGATTCATGTT
>JANRMT010062809.1:1674261-1731097 GCA_026402145.1 Polypterus bichir lapradei | reverse complement strand
TACATTCCTAGTTCTGAATCGCAATCTGATTATTTAGGTGATTACCTACCTGGTAACACTTGTGGCTGGTTGGCTAGTTGGCAGACATCCGCCGCATCCTCTCAGTTGCAAGAAGCAGCTAACAAATATGTGATACATCCATCCATCCATTATCCAACCCGCTGAATCCGAACACAGGGTCACGGGGGTCTGCTGGAGCCAATCCCAGCCAACAAAGGGCACAAGGCAGGAACCAATCCGGGCAGAGTGCCAAACCACCGCAGGACACTATGTGATACAGTATCTGCCAAATAATACAAAGAGTAAACGACACGTGTTTCGCCCTAATTGGGACTCATCAGTTGTGCTCACTTTTTCATCCCCTTACAGGGATCGAATCATGGATGTCAGCGCTTATTTGGTTCACTTATATAATAGGTTGAAGATCAGAGTGCAGTATTACATTCCTAGTTCTGAATCGCAATCTGATTATTTAGGTGATTACCTTCCTGGTAACACTTGTGGCTGGTTGGCTAGTTGGCAGACATCCGCCGCATCCTCTCAGTTGCAAGAAGTAGCTAACAGATATGTGATACAGTATCTGCCAAATAATACAAAGAATACACAACACGTGTTTCACTTATTGGGGCTCGTCAGGTCTATGGACTTTTGCAGCCCCTTATGGGAATTGAACCTCGAAAGTTAGCGCCATATACAGTCATATGAAAAAGTTTGGGAACCCCTCTCAGCCTGTATAATAATTTACTCTACTTTCAACAAAAAAGATAACAGTGGTATGTCTTTCATTTCCTAGGAACATCTGAGTACTGGGGTGTTTTCCGAAAAAAGATTTTTAGTGAAGCAGTATTTAGTTGTAGGAGATTAAATCAAATGTGAAAAACTGGCTGTGCAAAAATTTGGGTCCCCTTGTAATTTTACTAATTTGAATGCATGTAACTGCTCAATACTGATTACTTGCAACACCAAATTGGTTGGGTTAGCTCGTTGAGTCTTGAACTTCATAGACAGGTGTGCCCAATCATGAGAAAAGGTATTTAAGGTGGTCAATTGCAAGTTGTGCTTCCCTTTGACTCTCCTCTGAAGAGTTGACAGCATGGGATCCTCAAAGCAACTCTCAAAACATCTGACAACAAAGATTGTTCAGTATCATGGTTAAGGGGAAAGCTACTAAAAGCTATCTCAGAGGTTTAAACTGTCAGTTTCAACCGTAAGGAATGTAATCAGGAAATGGAAGGCCACAGGCACAGTTGCTGTTAAACCAGGTCTGGCAGGCCAAGAAAAATACAGGAGCTGCATTTGCGCAGGATTGTGAGAATGGTTACAGACAACCCACAGATCACCTCCAAAAACCTGCATGAACATCTTGCTGTAGATGGTGTATCTGTACATCGTTCTACAATTCAGCACAATTTGCACAAAGAACATCTGTATGGCAGGGTGATGAGAAAGAAGCCCTTTCTGCACTCTCGCCATAAACAGAGTTGTTTGTTGTATGCAAATGCTCATTTAGACAAGCCAGATTCATTTTGGAACAAAGTGCTTTGGACTGATGAGACAAAAATGGAGTTATTTGGTCATAACAAAAGTGCTTTGCATGGCAGAAGAAAAACACCGCATTCCAAGAAAAACACCTGGTACCTACTGTCAAATTTGGTGGAGACGATGTGGCTAGTTCAGGGACTGGGGCCCTTGTTAAAGTCGAAGGTTGGATGAATTCAACCCAATATCAACAAATTCTTCAGGATAATTTTCAAGAGTCACAAAGTTGAAGTTACGCAGGGGTTGGATATTCCAACAAGACAATGACCCAAAACAGTTTGAAATCTACAAAGGCATTCATGCAGAGGGAGAAGTACAATGTTCTGGAATGGCCGTCACAGTCCCCTGACTTGAGTATCATCGAAAACCTATGGGATGAATTGAAGCAGGCTGTCCATCCTCGGCAGCCATCCTATTTAACTGAACTGGAGAGATTTGTATCAAAAAAAACTCCATTCAGAATCCAGACACTCATCAAAGGCTATAGGAGGCATCTAGAGCCTGTTATATTTGCAAAAGGAGGCTCAACTCAGTATTGATGTAATACCTCTGATGGGGTGCCCAAATTTATGCATCTGTCTAATTTTGTTATGATGCATATCGCATTTTTTCTGCTAATCCAATAAACTCACTGTCACTGCAGAAATACTACTGTTTCCATAAGGCATGTCATATATTAAAAGGAAGTTGCTACTTTGAAAGATCAGCCAATGATAAACAAAAATACAAAAAATTAAGAGCCCAAACTTTTTCATATGACCGTATATATATTGTGGTAAATGACTGGGGACCATGCCCCACCAGAACTCCTGGAGAGTGGAAGGACCTGGAGAGAGGCAATACCTTCCCTGGGACACAAGAGGGCAGCCCCCCCGGCATGTATCGGGGCCACAGGACTGGAGCTTGGCAGCTCAATCCTGTTGGGGACCATGGCCACCGCCAGGGGTGCTTGGACAATACCGGAGCGTTGCACTGCAGCACTTCCGCCCCACCAGGAACTGCTGCCGGAAGAGAACCTACAGTTAGGTCCATAAATATTTGGACAGAGACAAATTTTTTTCTAATTTTGGTTCTGTACATTACCACAATGAATTTTTAATGAAACAACTCAGATGCACTTGAAGTGCAGACTTTCAGCTTTAATTCAGTGGGTTGAACAAAACGATTGCATAAAAATGTGAGGCAACTAAAGCATTTTTTTAACACTTCAACTGCATCTCAGTTGTTTCATTTAAAATTCATTGTGGTAATGTATAGAACCAAAATTAGAAAAAAGTTGTCTCTATCCAAATATTTATGGACCTAACTGTAGGCACACCAGGAAGTGTTGCAGGAAAAGTGACAGGGAGTACCTGGAGCACATTCGAGTGCATTATAAAAGGGACCACCTCACTCCATTCAAGGAGCCAGAGTTGGGAGGCAGAAAACAGAGCTTGTGAGAGAGGAATGTAGGTGGCAGTGAAGAAAGAGAGAAGGAAAGAAAGGACAGAGCGTTCTGGGTTTGTGCATTGTGTGGTGTTGTAGATGGCATAAGAACAATAAATGTGTGTTTCGGACTTGTGTGTCCTTTGTCTGTGTCAAGGCTGAATGCCTAGTGGGGGTTGGGCGGTCTCATGGCCTTAGAACCTCTGCAGTTTTTATTTTTTTCTCCAGCCATCTGGAATTTTGTTTTTGTTTTTTCTGTCCTCCCTGGCCATAGGACCTTACTTTATTCTTTGTTAATTAGCATTGCCAATTTTTTTTTCTTCATCTTGTAAAGCACATTGAGCTACATCATTTGTATGAAAACATGCTATATAAATAAAGGTTGTTGTTGAATCTTCCACTTAATATATAATATACTGTATATATGTATATATATCTATATATACAGTATACAGTATATATAATGTATATATACACAGTATACAGTATATATGTCCTGGGCAACTTTGGTTACTTTGAGGCCTTGATCCCAGAAGAGAACAGGATAGCAAGGAGTCATAGGTGGTTTCAGGAGATCCCTTCCTAGTTGTTGACAATTGTGGAAGAAGCAATAAAAGAAACAAGTAAGTGGCAGTACAAACTCTTGTAATTCCTCTGTGTTATCTCCGAATCAGTCTCTTATATATAAAACTGAAACATGTTTAGACCACATGCTCAGTGTGCTTCTTGGTTTTGAGGTGAAAGATTTGTGCTAACCTAATAATAGGAGTTGTCTTAACTTGATATGCAGATCTCAATGTCTGTATTTGGGCTAATGGTAAATCATTTTTCAGAGAATTCAATAATTGTGTCTGGTATGATACCTTTTACAGCTACTTTTAATAATCTGATTTATGTGACGGAATGTGTAGTGTTGAAGGGATTGCTCAAAAAATGTGCTGGGAGGAAGAAGATCAGGGACACCCGGAGTGCTTCCGGGTGCACAGCCGGCTGTTCCGCCACACCAGGGAGTGCCGGCAGAAGTTCATCGGGAGGCACCTGGAGCACATCCGGGTAGATATAAAAGGGGCCACCTTCCTTCATTCAAAAGCTACAGCTGGGTGGAAGAGGACAAAAGCCTGAAGGAGAGGAGTGGAGGCAGTCAGAAGCAAGGCATTAAGGAAAAGGCCTGGACTGAGGATGATTGGTGCGGGAGCACTTAGTTGTGTGCATCATTGTAAATAGTGTAAATATGGTGAATAAACGTGTGTTGGTGCTTGAACCATCGGTGTCTGCCTGTCTGTGTCGGTCTGCTCCCCGCAACATTTATTCTGTCACTAAGAGCTGGGGCTTAATCAAGGTAGAAACCAAATGTGGAAGAGATGTTAGTTTATCTCTAGAAACCAGACATGGGCAGAAAACCATTTAGTCTTTTCAGCACTGAATTCAAAATGCTGCACAAAATACCAGTCTATCAAAAGGAACTAATCTGACCAACTCCGGGTGAATTGGCATCCCATTAATAGGAATGAACTTGCCCTTTAACAGGATCCAACCACAAATAGGATTCTCCTGTGTCACACCCAGATCCAGTAACCTACACTTCAATTGTGACATGTTTTTAAACATTAATATGTCTTCTTTCAATTGGCAACTCAATATTTTTAGCGATTATTTTATTGTGTTCTCAGCCAAGATGAACCAGAAGAAGGGAATCAATATACTGAAAGCTTGCTATAATCGATTCAAGAAACAACAGGAAGCATTTTCATCATAACAAACGTTAAAGAACAGGCATAACAATGAACTGGACTAAAAAAAGTACTGAAAGTCTGTAAACCTTATGTAAAAGAATAAAAAAATATGAATCATTTTGATAAAAAAGGCCCAACATATTCATTTAACACTTACACAAAATCAAATTATCTTTATGACGTCTGTTTTCGACATTATTTTGCTCTTGATTACCAATTTACATCTTGCCCCTTTGTTGTAGTTTCTGACCCCTTACTTCATCTGAATATGTTTAATTTTTTGACTTACCCCTTCCTGGTCTTATTCGCTTCCTCATAATAATCTTCAGACACAATTTGTGTTCCAACACTTCCATTGCACCTCTAGTTCATTGAACCAAGTGATATTTTTCCAGTCCTCCAGCATGCAGGGTTTATGTTCTATTAGCTAGGACCTTTGCTCCTTCATGTTTTTTGCTGAATGGAGTGGAACTCAGTTGTCTTATCAGCTATCATACTTCATCCATCATAGTAGACTACATATTGTATGTTCTGATGTGCCTCTTTCATCACTATTATTGTATCCAGCATGTATGTTAGTTGGCTGTTTTTTTTTCACCAGTCACATCATTTGAGACCACTTTTGTAAGCCTTTTGTTAAAGACAGGATTGTATTTCTTTTGGGCAGTGACCCATTCAGAACCCCAACATGATGCCCTCAGTTTCATCATGAGAAAAGTATTTGGGGACACTTTTCAATAAATCTCCTTTTATCAAGTGCTCACCTTATTTTCTCTTAGACTACAGTTATAAGTTACACCTCTGTAACGACTCCCATTTCTCTATTCATGCACTTACTAATCCTTACAGATATTCAGTTCACATTTACAATGCACTTGCACTCACAACTACAGTATATAGTCCACTAGCTTCAGACTTCACCCAGGTATCACTGTCACTGTAGCTTATTTCTTTAATTCTTGATTGACCTAGCTGAGAAAAGGACTTCTTTTCCTAGCTCTTTGTGAAACAAATAGAACAAAATGTATACATGGGGAAGCAGGCTTAATAAGTTTTAATCTTTCAATATTATAGCAAGTGACAAGAACAAAAGCAAACATAGAGATATGGCTTTTTATATTTGTGTAACCAGGATTGTCCTGTAGTTCTGAAAGCAGACAAAGACGTGCAACACAATCAATATGTGTGCATTGATTCCAGGCACCCTATAACCTCAGTAGTTACAGAAAGCCTCTGGTCAGCTCCCTCTTCAGCCAGATCATCATCTGGTCTGGTTTCTTGTCATCCCTCTCTATCTCTCAAAAGTCAGCTTAACATCTGACTTTTTATTTTCTTCTAATCTAATTGATGAATCTCATAAATCTACAATCTGTCTTTCATTCTCCAAGCTTTTTTCCTGGAGGGAGAAGGAGTACTCATTCTTCTAAAACCTACATAGATAGGATTTTAAAGCAAACTCCATGATCTAGACAGTTTCTGCTAAAATATGTTGAAAGCAGCAGCTTTGGCTCATCAGCCTTTCACTTCCAACAACAAATCTCACATACTTAGCCAGCATGTAACAGAGTCCTTCTGCTGGAGAGGCCTATTAATCATCAAAGAAACACAACTGTAAAACATGCCTTCTGAAAACAATGTCTCTTTTTACACTTTAGAATATAGGTTTACTTGTTTGAAAACTATCTTTCTTTTAATTATCCATTTTAAATCTTTAAATGACACTATAACATACTATTATATGAATGCTACATATTATAAATAAACAACATCAAAAGAATATTAAGAATGTTTGCGCAGTCCTTAACTCAGTTCATTTCTGCTTTGCATATTTTGTGAGCATTTTTTAAAATCTTCAGTACATCCCTTTGTTGGTGTGGCTATGACGTGCTCAAAACCGTTAAAGTCTTTAGTGCAGCCCATGCTTTACTTTGAAATGTGCCCACAGGAGATGAACACACCACATGATGCCATCACTAATTGAGTAATCAGTTACGTGAAAGGATCAGGTGATAAATGTATCTATATAAGAATGAACTCTACAAGTCATGTTAAAAAATAAATTGTACAACATTGATGAACTTGAATTGTTCTTTTTTACTTGTATTTAATTTTTTAATATACAATATAGTCATTATATTGCAGATCCAAAATCAATTGGTATCTTCTCAAAATAAGCAAAATTGTAATATTATTTTTGTTTATCTTTTTTTTTTTTTTTTTTTTTTTTTGTCTAACCGATATCCAGAAATCCCAGAATCCAGAATGCCGTTGCTCACTGCTAAATTTGCGTCCTGGTATTTTTGACTTTGAAACCTTTGTGCTCCAGGACTCCAGACATGCACTCTGGGACCTGCACACATGCTTCACTACCCCCCAAAGTCCACATAAAATATTTGTTTTCTATTCTTTCTGATGGTGTGGGTTGGCTGCATGCTACCTGTTGCATTCAGGAGCCTCTAAAACACAACACCATCGATAATGTAACCAGGGATGAGCCAGGCAAACAAGGACACTCGCATAGCAAGGTGGAGGTGTAACCTTGCTCATGTGCTTTTATTAAAACTATCAAAAACAAGGATTGTTTCAATAGTGCAGTGCAATCTTCATAAATAAATAGATAATCGATTAAAAAAACAGTAATGGTAAAATCCAGAATTAAAACAAGAGTAAAACCAGCTCAGTCATCGGGTTCTTAATGTTCCATCAGACAAGCCCAGCAAATCTCCCTCAGCATCTATCGGTCTTGCCCGTTGCTTGCTGAGCCAGTGGAGACACCAGCAGCTGCAGTCCTCACCACCCAACCTCCATCTTAGCTGCCTCAAGCGGCACCAGCCAGACTGCCAGAGATTGGTTATACTCCCATAATCCTTCAGTCGCCCATGTTGTACCTCTAATCCCTTGGGTAGGACTCCACTTCAATCGCACAGCCTCTACCATTAAAATCAGTCGAGTCAAACCGCCCTATGATAAGGTGACCATCCGTCCCCGTTTCCCGGGGATAGTCCCCTTTTTCGGACAACTGTCCCCACTTAGAAACATGTCCCTGTTTTGTCCCCGGTTTCAGCTGGTTCACTTTTTTGAATGTATCTCATCACCACAATAATTTGAACTCGGCGCGTGTGCACGGTGTTTTGATGGAGGTTAAGCTTTACCACATCCTGCAACTTTGCGAGAAATCACGTGATAAGCTTTCGCTTTGTACTCTGTAGTGTTTAGGGTCCCTACTCGTGATCTGTAGATTCTAAGAGAGGCACGCCGTGCTCTGCCTCTGCCTGTGGCTGTGTCTACGCGTGGCTTGCTTCTGAATGCGAAAGCAGCGTGGCGGCTCTTTTCTTCCACCTGTTGTTTCTGAATTTTAGTGCGGTGATCCCTGTGATTCAACATGAGTGCTAAAAGGAAGTGTCAGTTCAATGATGGGCTTCAGCATGAATTTTCGTTTTTGCGTCCGACCCCGGATGCTTCTGTTGTGATCTGCAGCGTGTGCGGTAGTGGTGGGAGAACTTCAATCATAGAACACGAGGGGAGTAGTCTATCCTCCTCTAACACCCAAATGTCCCCGGATTGGCCCAAAAAATTCTGGTCACCTTACCTACGAGCACTGATGCTTCACTCCTCTCTGGGGCCAATGACTGCGCTGTCTCTCCTATACTATCTAGTTGGTTCATCATGCCTGTCCACCTGATGCTGTTCTCATGGCTTTCTGTTTCCCACTCTCTCTTTTTCTTTCCTAACGGGGCGCAGGTGTGAGACGGTGTTCCCTCCATGGCAGTAATGAGTCACCTGACTGACTTTCACACTTGCATACATGCATGCTCAATCAGCCAGGTGCCTCTTTCACCCCTGGAGTAGAGCACAATCACGCACACCCACAGCCCGATTGGAACCTGCATATTGCAAGCCATGATTATTTATTTAAAATCCATCCAAAGCCACAGACCATCTATCACATTCTTTATAATGATTAAATAAACAAAGTGTTTAAAACAGACTTCACCTAAACTTAATTATAGTATTCCAGTTAACAGAATACCTTTCTGTTCTGTTAATGGCTGATGTGTAAAAGATCAAAACACACTGGAAACAGCATAAATTGAAATAAATTATCAGGTCAGTGTAGTTTAGTTTTTATTTTTTATTTTTTTTTTAAAAATAAAGTAAATACCCTAATGAGATACCTGGTGAGCAGGTGTGGAGGCTGATATTGAAGTTGAGATAAAAGGTATGGGAGTGAGACAATAGAGTGTGACCACAAGGGGGCACCACTGAGCCCCAAACATAATTGCACGCAATACAGACACAGGTGCAAATAAAAGCAGTTTATGTACATAAAACTTTATCTAAATATTCAGTTACAGCCCAAAGTATAGTCACCATAATTTCCTCTCCTTCAACTCCTCCAGTGAGTTTCATTCTCCTCCTCCCAACTTTGAACTCCTGAGATATGAAGGAAGGCTCCTTTTAAGTGGTGTTGCACGAGTGAAGCATTTCTGGGTAATATGGAAACTGCACCCTCTGGTGGCACCCAAGGGACACCGTTCTGCACTACAAGTCGTTGGCAGCCATACTGGTGTCCAAACTCCAATCATTACCAGAGAACAGTGCCACGTCTCCTGCCGCCTATCATTGATCTTGATAGAACATCGCCCCCCCTCAGTCCATTCATTATCTTGACTGGGATATGAACCGTAAACCTTCCCAGCCGAGTTGTGCATTCATCGATGTAATCCTTTCATTATAGCCTCCCAGCAGGGTATGGAATCACCATTCATCTTAGTCATGATGCCAATCCATCCTTTAAGGAATTCACAGGGAACGAAGCCATATCAGATATGGGTGAGGAGAGTGAAACTTCCACTCTGAATGTGCTGCACAGAGTGAGGACATCGGAACAATGTAAGATTACAAGATACCCCAGTGAAATACTAAAGTATGCATATGAGTATACATGTAAATCAGACTGATTTCATGTATTTGATTGCTGATGCAATTTAACATTATGTCATCACTCTATTCAACTCCCTGGACTGGAATGGTTTAGATGGAGTGAGTCTATTATCTTTAAACCTTAGTAAAGCAACAAGAACTTGAAGACACAAAGGAAAAGCAGGCTGTAGCTTTCATTTTCATCATTAATCCCTTCAATATGTTCCAGAGCACCACTGAAATACAAGAAAGCAGACGGCCTGTAAATCATTTGTAAGCCTCCTGAGATACGAATCCATTTACCAAAGCAACAGCAGAACCAAGCTGAAAATTACTGGCAAACTGCATTGTGGGCTTTTGGATGGGAATTAAAATGAACGATTGAATTTTACTCCAACCATGTTCAGATCCAATATTCAAATGTAATAAAGAAATGTGGGCCATATGAAGAAATAAATCAGAACTATCTGATCATAACTGTCTCATGATTCAGCTCATCTTAATGTGAACTAATTGGTCTCACCATCAATGCAATTGGTAATGTATACATGCAAAATATTCTCAAACTTCCAAAATAATTTATATTCATAGTGGATTGTCCTGGCAGCACTGGGTACTAGGCAGGGAACAACAGTGGGCAAAGTTCCAGTGCAATCCAGGGACTGCTCTACTCACACCCACACCCACTCACACAAACTAGGAAAAAATAGCTTAACCCACAAGTCCACTGGTGACAGTTTCCAAGTGCAGGATTCAAATCCAGGACACTGAATGTTTGAGGAAGCAACACTAAACACTGTTCCGCCAATTCATAATGCAAAGGTACCCATAGCCTATCCTAGATGCATTCTGTTCCCACCAATCACAGGGTACCCACTCCCTCACTCACACGGGGCCATTTTATAACCATCCACCAACCTAACATTCAAGAAATAGGAGCGAAACCCAGGCAGACATGGGCAAATGTGTAGTGTCCACAAACACAACAAGGTGCAGCACCAGACACTGCTGACTATTCACAACACAAATATATACGTACACATATAGACACGCATTACATGCACACTTTGGCCAATTCTCTACTTATCCAATTAAATAAACACTGTGATCACCAAATTCTCCCAGTGTGCCCCTGCTGGGATCAGTGCTGGCTTCCCATGACCCTAAAACTGGTTTGTGTTGAACAAACAAATGGATGGATGATAAAATAAAAGTCAAGCAGAGAATTAGATAAAAACTATCAATTTCTTGGAGGTACTGAAAAAGTCCCTTTTTCTTTCCTTTACAAAAGGTGGTGACAATGTCTGTGTTTCTCATTTTTTCCAATTACTGATGATGCTGTTCTTCCTCTGCTGAGACCTCTGTAGTTGAACAGCTTGCTGTTTCCATATATCACATTAGCCACTGGGGGGCTTCATACCATTTTTTTGCCAAAACTGAATTAATTTCTAGCTTTATCATAATGAAACATACCCAAAATGGTGAGGCATGTTGTAGCTTAAAGCCTCGGAGGACAGCTGCTACATCAACACATATTGTGGATACATTAGTCTCAGCTATGCAGCTTACAGTATATTTTTATAAAATACCTTTGAGTTCAAAAAAATGCACAGCCTTTGTGAAGAGACAAAAAGGAATTGAGAAATAGGGTTCATTTTACAAAAAAAATATGATTCTGATGTTATTGAGGAAGAAGAGTTAGAGTGGCAAATGTAAGGGAAACAAGAATGAATAATCTTTGGAGGAGGTCTAGAGGTTAGATCAGATGGACAGACACTGACACCAGGATCAGGGTGGCACATTGTGGTATCTACTGTATATGTGCAATAAATACTTCTTCAGTCTGGTAGGGGCCAAATAACAATCTGTCCCCACTCTAGTAACTCACTGAATTTTCAATTTCCATTTCATATTGTGTCTTTGAGTTATCTGCCCCCAACAAATGTATGCATTCTAATTTAGTGTTACATATATACATACATGACCCGTTTCAGTTTGCATACAGGTCAAACAGGTCCATAGAGGATGCCATTTCTGCTGCTCTCCATCCAGCTCTCACCCACCTGGACTCAAAGAACTCCTATGTGCGAATGTTTTTCTTAGATTTTAGTTCAGCATTCAACACAATCATTCCCCAGCAGCTAATACAAAAACTCAGCCATTTGGGACTCAAGACCTCTCTCTGCAACTGGGTGTTGGACTTTCTTACAGGGAGACCACAAAGTGTGCGAGTCGGCAATAACACCTCCAAGACTATCACGTTGAGCACAGGGGCCCCACAAGGGTATGTGCTCAGCCCGTTGCTCTTCACCCTGCTGACCCATAACTGTGTATCAATCTACAGTTCCAATCACATTGTCAAGTTTGCGGACGATACAACCGCGGTCGGCCACACAACCAACAATGATGAAGCCAACTACAGGAACGAGGTGAACCAACTGGTCCAGTGGCGTAAAGACTACAATCTCTTCCTGAACGTGGGAAAGACCAAAGAGATTGTGGTTGATTTCAGGAGAGGTCATTCACAGCACCCCCACTGACCATCAATGGTGTGCCTGTGGAAAGGGTGAGTAACGCCAAGTTCCTGGGGACGTACATCTCAGAGGACCTCTCATTGGCCAAGAAAGCTCAAACCCGCCTCTACTTTCTACACAAACTGAGGAGAGCACAAGTTCCACCCCCATCATGTGGTCTTTCTACTGGGGCACAATCGAGAGCATCCTCACTAACTGCATCTCTGTGTGGTATGGAAGTTGCACTTCCTCCTGTAGGAAGTCCCTGCAACGCATGGTGGATGTGGCCAGTAAGATCATTGGTGCCTCACTGCCCTCCCTCAAGGACATTTTCCACACCCGTGGAGTCATCATCATTGCTGGTGACTCCTCCCACCCCTTTCACTCCCTTTTTAGCCTCCTCCCCTCAGGGAAAAGGTACCAGAGCCTGCGGGCCCACTCCACAAGACTGTCTAACAGCTTCATCCACCAAGCTGTCAGGATGCTGAACTCTGTCCACTACCTTCCCCCCTTGCCCCTGGACAGTAACAAGAGTCACTATCTACCAAGTACCCTACCTCAGCCGGTATTGTATAAGGACTCAATATTGCATCTGCTGCTGTCTGTCTTTTTGTACATCTCATAAGCTACTCTGTAATGCACCTTCTCATTTTTATTTATTTTTTTTTTAAACTGTAATTGGCTTTTGCACTAATGACTATTGCACATTGTACACAGGTCTACTTTACAAGTTCTAATGTTATTTATCTTATATGTTATACTTTATACTTTTTATATTTTACTGTACTACGAAGCTGAGAGAGAAACAGTATTTTGATTCTACTGTATGTTCTGCACATATAGTGAATTGACAATAAAAGGCTATTTTAATGATTTGATTTTTTGATACTTGGTGTCTCTATTCCATACAGCACTGGGTGCCAGCTAGCCACAGCACAGTTATATGGCGGATATTAACCTATCAAGGGATGTTGGAGGAAATCCCACATAAACTCCACACAAGCCCC
This sequence comes from Polypterus bichir lapradei, assembly GCA_026402145.1. NCBI lineage: Eukaryota > Metazoa > Chordata > Cladistia > Polypteriformes > Polypteridae > Polypterus > Polypterus bichir. The sequence continues at coordinate 1,717,957 of JANRMT010062809.1, read as the reverse complement.
AAATTAACCCAATACAGCGTCACTGACATTGCGTGCCACTGTGCCAACTATAGCACCATTCCCAAGGAGATTTAAGTTTGTTGGTTTCATGGTGAAATACATTAAAGTATGTATGTTACATTTTACAGATAAATTGTTAATTTCATTTAAATAATGAATACTGTTAATAATTACACACATGGGGGTGACACGGTGGCGGAGCGGTAGCGCTGCTGTCTCACAGGGAGTCATGTCGCCGGTATTTGCATGTTTTCCTGCTGGGTTTCCACAGTGTGCTCCGGTCTCCTTCCAAAAATATGCAGATTTGGTATCACTAAAATGACGCTTGTGTATGTGAGTGCTTGTATCCACCTTGCGATGTGCTGATGCCAATTGAAGGATTGTCTCTGCCTCGTGCCAAATGCTTGCTGGAATGGACACATCCCTGGTCCTTTACCTGTTCTCACCCTGATGATATCTCGCACTGCCACCTGGTGAGTTCTTCCAGATTTACGTAAAGCACGAACGCTTGCGTAGCAGGGGCATCTGCTGGAGCATGCGTCGTGTCGCGTGAAGTATAAACCTGGTCCTTAGTCTCACTCTGGCCTCCCCAGTCAGCCACACATTTACATGTGTCTCTGTTGCTGTGCATAAATATGCACCTCCCTGCCTTGCTACACACTGTGGTTTTCCAGAATGTTCAAGGTCCCACCATGGATTCCTAATTGCAATGTGCTTTCAACTCTACCCCTTACTTCTGTTAAGATAGATAGACAGACAGACAGAACTTCCTGTAGGACAAATTTGGCTTTTAACAGAAGCTCTTTAAATTAAAAAAATACATAGATAAATAAATATATGTGCGCACACACCCACACACATCATGACTGGGCAGTCCCAGTTACAATGAGGCATTATGCAGGTATATAGCTGTTGGTATAAAGGAGCTCCAGTAGCAATTCCTGACACACTTCTGCTCAATAATTTATTGGCTGAAAGTTCTCACTCTTAGTGTGTCAGTGAGAGTATGTGCAGAATTGTTCATAATGGCACTCAGTTTTAATTCTGTCCTTTGCTACTACCTCCAGAGTGTGCCTTATAACTGAGTTTGCCCTTTTAATTAACTTGTTGATTCAGTGGGCCTCTCTTGAAGTGATGTTACCAGCCCAACACACTGCAGTGTAGAAAAGCACACTGGCCATTACAGAGTTGTAGAAGACAGAAAGGATGTCACTACCCACAATTAAAAGAACACAGTCTCCTGAGAAAAAAGAGCCCTGCGCTGCCCTTCCTTATAAAGTTCTGAAGTATCAAACTGCTGGTATCACACTATTTCAAAAATTGGGCTTTCTGGTAATTTATCAGTACCGATATACCACACAACCCGAGGCTCAACAGAGACGATCCTGACTGCACAACTGGCTGCAGCCCTGCGTTATTGCATGTCAAAATGTTATCTGTTTGCTTCTCTGGCTGGTGTAGGAAAGCAGTGAGGGAATCTCTGTTTCATGGCCTATCCAGGGATGCCAAATCAAATGTAGGAAATTGTGTAGTATAATGACAGAAGAAGAACTGCTTGATTGCTGTTAATCAGTCAGTAAATGAATTACCATTAATTACAATTCTCTGTTGTAGGAAGCGGGTCTGTGGCCTTTAAATTTATATCAAGGTAACAAGCATGCTTGTTTAAAGAAACAGAATAATATAATTTATTGATAAACAGAGGGTTTATAGAAATATGATAACTGTATATATATTGACACAGAAGATATGACGCAAAATAGAAAAGACAGACTAACATATTACACAGAAGAGGCTAACTGTTTATTGGCTATTTAGAGTTCTAACTTATCCTGGCACATATAACCAGTTTTACATTAGCAAGCCTTCAAGGATGGTGTCTGATGCCGTATGAAGTTCAATGTTGTTGCTTTGGATTCGAGTGGGGGACACTTCTTGTGTTGGAATGCACTCTTGGTTTTTGCGGCATGGTCCTTTATTTGTGGTGTGGTGTAGTGTGATGCTGCAATTCTCAGCTTCCTGTTAGGCTGTTCGCTATGCCCTCTGCAGCTTTATAGGGAAAAGCATTTTTCTGGCACAAGAGCATAGATGCTTAACTCCTTTCTTGAGGTAATCGCAGTTTCACAGTCTTCTCAGAGTGAGCTCAGTCAGTAGCACAGAGCTTGGCTTGGCAGAGTGGATCTTAGAGCTAGGTCTGGGTGTTCAACTCCAACGTTCTGTTGAGAGTAGCTCCCAGGCTAACAGTCTGAGGTGCAACCTGGCAGAATCAGATGGACCGAAACCTAATGTCCCAGAGGTGTTCTATTGGATTTAGGTCAGCCGAGCGTAGGGGCAAGTCAATGGTATCAATTCCATCATCCTCTAGGAACTGCCTGCATACTCTCGCCACATGAAGCCGAGCATTGTCGTGCACCAGGAGGAACCAAGAACCAACTGCACCAGCATAGGGTCTGACAATGGGTCCAAGGATTTCATCCTAATACCTAATGGCAGTCAACATGCTTTTGTCTATAGACTGATATAGACTGGTATGCCTCCCCAGACCATCACTGACCCCGCCACAAAACCGGTCATACTGAACGATGTTACAGGCAGCATAACGTTCTTCATGGCTTCTCCAGACCCTTTCACATCTGTAACATGTGCTCAGGGTGAACCTGCTCTCATCTGTGAAAAGTACAGGGCGCCAGTGATGGACCTGCCAATTCTGGTATTCTATGGCAAATGCCAATCGAGCTCCACGGAGCTGGGCAGTGAGAACAGAGCCCAGTAGAGGACATTGGGCCCTCAGGCCACCCTCATGAAGTCTGTTTCTGATTGTCTGGTCAGAGATATTCACACCAGTGACCTGCTGGAGGTCATTTTGTAGGGCTCTGGCAGTGCTCATCCTGTTTCTCCTTGCCCAAAGAAGCAGATACCTGTCCTGCTGATGGGTTAAGGACCTTCTATGGCCCTGTCCAGCCCTCCTAGAGTAACTGCCTGTCTCCTGGAATCTCCTCCATGCCCTTGAGACTGTGGTGGGAGACACAGCAAACCTTCTGGCAATGGCATGTATTGATGTGCCATTCTGGAGAAGTTGGACTACCTGTGCAACATCTGTAGGGTCCAGGTATCACCTCATTCTACCAGTAGTGACATTGACCATAGCCAAACACAAAACTAGAGAAAAAACAGTCAGAAAAGATGAGGATGGAAAAATGTCAGTGGCCTCCACCTGTTAAACCATTCCTGTTTTGGGGCTCATCTCATTGTTGCCCCTCTAGTGCACATGTTGTTGATTTCATTACCACCAAAGCAGCTGAAACTGATTAACAACCCCCTCTAATGCTTAACTGACCAGATCAATATCCCAAAAGTTTAATTGACTTGATGCTATACTCTGATAAATAAGTGTTCCTTTAATTTTTTGAACAGTATATAATTTAAATGAACATAAATGCGAATTTCACATGTACAAAAAGTAGGCGCATACCTACATATATCACCACCTCAAACTCCTAAAGTTAGAATCAGTTACAAATGATTAGAACATCATTAGAGAGGATCTTGTCCGAACCTGCCTCATTGAAACCTCAGACTGTTTTTAAAGTGTGTGTTATCACACTGCCCAGATCAAAAGAACTCTCTGGCCTTCAAAAAGAAAGTTATAGATTGATTTAAAAAGATCTCTAAAACAATTGGATATCAACCATTCCACTGTCTAGAAAGTCATCTGCAAGTGGAGAGGTTTTGAAACAACTGTGAACTTGTTTAGGCCATGCTGTCCCATCAGGTTCAGTGGAAGAGCAACAAGCAAAATGATGAAATTAGTCTCTAAGAACCCCAGAATTTCATCATGGTACCTACAGGTAGCTCTTACCACTGTTGATGTCAAAGTGCATGAGACTACCATTAGAAAAAGACTGCACAAATTAGATCTACAATGTGAGGTGTGCCAGGATAGTTGTGAAAGGATATAGATTTATTCTTTGCTTTTAAATATGCAATCATTGCACATTTCTTTTAAATTTTATTCATTTTATTGTAATCATTCCATACAAATAGATCAATTTTTACAAAAAATAGGATTGAAAACAAATCGACCCCCATCCCTGAGAAAGAGAGCATGGCCAATGGAGTAAAACTTAAAGCTTGTAAACATATCTAAGTTGGTTAGTTTAATAAGGCAATAGAAATGAATGGAGAAGAAAAAGAAATGCGGAGAGAATTGCTTCCTTGATGCTTTAAGAGCTTATTCTAAAATATTATTGATTAGATCCTGCCAAGTTTTGAAAAAGTTCTGTACCAATTCTTTAACTGAGAATTTGATTTTTCCCAATTTCAAATAGTATAAAACATCAGTTACCCACTGACTTAAAAGATGAGGAGTTAGGATTCTTTAGGTTTAGCAAAATAAGTCTGAGTGCCAATAGTGTAGTGAATGCAATCACAGTTTGTTTGTCCTTCTCCACTTTAAGGCCATCTGGAAGAACACCAAACACAGCTGTTAATGGGTTAGGAGGGATTGTGACACCAAGGTTGTCTGAAAGGCACTTAAACATTTTTGTCCAGAATGGTGTTAATTTGGTGCAGGACCAAAACATGTGACCCAGTGAGGCTGGGACTTGATTGCAGTGTTCGCAGGTTGGATCTTGCCCTGGAAACATTTTGAACAATTTTAAACGAGACAGATGTGCTCGATATATAATTTTGAGTTGAGTAATTGTATGCTTTGCGCATATGGAGCTCGAGTGAATTCTCTGCATTGTTACCTTCCACTCCTTTTCTGATATATTGATTAAGAGATCTTTTTCCCATTGTCCTCTTGGATCTTTGAAAGGAATGGACTGTAAAATAATTTTATATATTGCAGAGATGGTGTCTAAATCTTCGAAATTCAGCAATATTTTTTCTGGCATAGAGGAGGGTGGAAGATGAGGAAAATCGGGCAGGTTCTGTTTAACAAAGTTTCTAATTTGAAGATAGTGAAAGAAATGTGTAGCTGGAAAGTTAAATTTGGAATGTAATTGTTGATAAAATGCAAAGATGTTGTCTATATAAAGATCTCTAAGCAATTTAATCCCAAATGTTTTCCAGATATTAAAAACTGTATTTGTTTGTGAGGGTTGAAAAAGGTGGTGCTCATGCAGAAGTGCCACAGATAAAACATTCTCTATCTTGAAATGCTTTCAATATTGGTTCAATATTCTGAGTGAGTGAAGCACAATTGGGTTATTACTATATTGCCGATAACTTGCATTTATTGGGTCACAAAGCGGGGAATATAAAGAAGTCCTGCAGGATTTTATTTCTATTGCGGACCAAGCCTGTGTATGTTCATCTGTTTGTGTCCAGGTTTTTATAGCTTGTATGTAGGCTGCCCAGTAACAAAACTGAAAGTTAGGTAGAGCCATGCCACCTTCTGCCTTAGGTCTTTGTAGAGTCGCTCTTTGGATATGTGGATGTTTTGAGTTCCAAATAAATGAGGTATTGTTGAATCTAATTGCTTAAAAAATGATTTATTGATGTATCTGCTGCATCTCCATCATTATGGAGGCGTCTAGGTCAAGGCCACATAATTGTACCCCAGCAGTATGGGCAGTTTCTCTTTAGTCATTGACACTATAAGTATTGTTAACTTTGATTTTGTGATAGCCAACAAAGATCTTCAACAAAGATCTTCCTGCATTTGAACAAATTAGAGTAACTAACAAATGATTTACCATACAAAATTAATTTAGTGGCCACGGCTTTTCTTTTTTGTCTCTGTTAAAATGATGGATGGCACAACTGGTATTACTTTTTCCACATCTCTAGTTATTGTATCTGTGGCATTTGCACATGCTCCCTGTGATCATCTGGGATGTACCTGTTAATTTCCATTTAATAATTTTTTTTTTTTTTTGAACATTTATGTTTTGGAAGCACTGAGTGCAGAGCAAGAACCAAACTGCTGTAAGATTTACTTATGAATAAATTATTTTTACACCTCACATGTATTTTGTATAGGAAAATTATTTCAGCAAGCTGCATGGCCGCTGATCAAAGCGTCTTGCTTTAATTGTTTTACATTCAAGTGTGTGTAGGGTTGCCATCTCAAAATACTGGATTCTTAACTGGGCTGTGTTCATTGTGTCCTAAAGGTATATTTGGCAAACTAAGTTGTTCTGTTATTTACACGCACGAGGGCAGAATGGAGTCCCCTAGACCCAAAAATTGTGGGTTCAGATCCGAGTTGTAGTGTTAGGTTGTATACTGTGCTTTAAACTCTATAAAGGAGTTCTCAACCTTTTTCGCCTCATTTGGCCCTGTGGCAACTTTTCAAAAATAAATTTATCCCAACCCTGGTCTGTTCAGTAATTTGAGTTTATTCTTCTACCATAATAAAATAATTGACAAAGGGGAAAATTTAAGATACTGTTTTTATTTTAAGTTCAAATGACAATAATAAAAATAGTAGCACATAATACTGCTATTTTACTTATTTAAAAACAACTAATGATGAGCAGATATAGGCGTACCAGAATGAAACACACTGAGTCGATGAGAAGATATCAATCAGTGAGACACTCGTTCTTATTTTTCACCTACGATTTTGGATATTCTTGGTGCAGTTGCTGATCAAGCAATCTCACGTCATCTTTGGGAGCTGATTGAGATCTTCACAGCTTCTTTTTTTTTTTTTAAGCAAATTTACTCCGCCCCCCGAGTATGTGACATTTACCCCTGGTTGGTAAACCCCTACTGTAAAGCAAACGTTTTTAAAGGAAATTACTTCAGACACTTAAAAACTATGGGATTTAGATGAACCAGCACCCTGTTTATGTTAGAAAAAGTTATATCGATTGTCCAGGAAGTTCAACACATATAACCTTTCTGTTTTTCACAATGGCAGCTTAAGCTATAAAAGAGCTTTCGAGTTGATATGTGCTGTCAGCTTCCAAAAAACCCAAATGGGTGACACAGCTTTTCTTTTAAATAAATCAGAAAAATCCTAATTCAGTTGGGCTCAAAATGACCAGTTTGTATGTTCACCTCAAGTTTGTGAGAAGACTTGCTTGTTAGGCGTTCTGTATTAAATGGCTGCTCTCTCACTTGTTCACAAAGTGATGCTCATGTTTAGTCAAGTCTGGGTTGGCCATGGTGCCTCACAACTCTAGTTTGAATCCCAGGCCTGGTCAACCTTAAATCAAGTTTGCAAAATCTTCTTGTATCTCTAAGTTTTTGATGGGCACTTTAGGTTAATTGGGGTTTTAAATTGCCCCATTGTATCATGATTAGGAGTCACAAACAACAAAAACAGTGTGAAATCGCAAAAAATAACCATAAAGCAGGTTAGATCTTCTCTGGTCAACCTAGAAAAGCTTGCCGCAGAAATCTACCTGCAGGCATCAACCTGTCTAGGCACCAATTGGGAATAATGGCTTAATAGTTCAAATTATAAAGAAATTTTCAAAAATATAGCAAAAAAAAAAAAAAAAAAAACAAATAAGGAGAAGGATAAACTTAAAACCCTGATTTTTTTTTTGTTCTTAATTTCACCTTATACAATTTCTTGTATTAGGAATTTGTTAGTTTTCGCATACCACTTGGGGTCAGAGCACAGCAAGGTTAGCCATTGTACAGCGCCCCTGGAGCAATTACATGTTAAGGGCCTTGCTCAAGGCCCCAGCAGAGTAGGATCTCTTTTGGCAGTGATGGGGATTCGAACCGGCAACCTTCTGGATACCAGCACAGACCCTTAGCCTCAGAGCCACCACTTGATTTCTACACGAAAGGGCTGTAGGTGCCACAAAAGAAGGATAAGCATCCTGGCCAGGATAAACTAAGAATTCATACCCAGCCAGGATGCCACGATGGAAGGAGCAGGCATACAAGGCCACTGGGAGCAGCTCATTTACCCATACAGCAGATGGCAGCGTTCCTCAGGGCTGGATCACTTTAGGACACTGGCCGGGTGGCATGGGAGTAGGAGTTCAGAGATGCAGCCCTTATGGGGTCTTTGGGAACCACTAGAGGGTGCTGCCAGGGGAGGACTGGCCTGGTTCATGTATGACCCAGAAGTGCTTCAATGGACTGATACAGGTAGTTGGAAACCATTCTCGGGTCAACTTTAAGAGAGCTCGCTGCCACACTTAGGGGAGTCAGAGTCGGGAAGCAGTGGGCAACACTCATCTGATCTTGAAAAGGGTGATCATTGTGACAGTGTTACGGATAAATAAATATCTTATTTTATCCCAAAAGTGTGCTGGGCATTGCTGTGTCAGAGGTTTAGGCTCATTATAAATAAAGTACGTAATAAATAGAATAGAAAAAAGCAAAAGAGGAGTTGCCTAAAAGGCAATCCAAATGGAAGAAGTCCCAAAAGACAACATTTGAAAGGAAAATCCAAGAGCAAGAGCATAAAGTAATCAAGAACCAGAGATGCCAACAAAAAATATCCATACTCACAAACAGTCCACACAGACGCAATTACTTTCTACTCCTGAGCCTTCTCAGCTGACTTAAATAGGTAGAGGGAGGGCTCAGGAGGTTAGACTTTGGGGTGGCCCCACCTCCTAAGGCTCCACCAGCAAAAAACAAGGAATATCAGAACTTTTAAAGTTATAGGGTACAATTACTAAACTATAAGCAAACATAACAAATTAAATATAAAACATGAAAAATAATAATTAGCAAACATTCCAAAACATAAGCATGTGTTAAAACATAAAACAATGTATCTTTAAATGGACAGGCACTGCATGCAAAGTTTGTCCCTGCCTTGCGCTCTGTACTTCCAGAAGAGACCCCAGCCTCCACAACACTGGAGTGGATTAAGTGGGTGTAAAGGAGGGCCATCAGATGTTATTTTGCTAGCACCATTAGAGTTGTGGATAGTCACTCACCCTTTACAAGCGTATAAGACTGACCTAGAGCCTTCACAGACACACTATTTGTCGACTTTAAATCTGCTTTCACTTACATTATAAACAGGTGGCCAGGAGAGATGAGCAAATCTACTCCCTTTTGATTTTCAGATGAGGTATTTGATAAAACAAGGCAGCAATTTTTGAAAGCATCTGCACACTACTTAGGCAAGAACAAAGACCCAGTTTTGTCTTCCGTGAAAGATGAATCAGCTTCTCATCACACAAAGTGCACCACTGTTGTCTTCATTGCTTGTTCTCATTTAAAAGCTCCCATTTGTGGCAAACAGGCTGAGGTATTTTATTTTTTTCTGTCTGTGCAGAAGAAATGCAAATTAGACATGCAAAAGCTAATCGCTTCATTATAATTATTTTTTGTGAGCTGTAACCCATAAAGAAAGAATGTTCACCGGCAGGAAAAAAACACCAAGAAATGTAAGTGAACAATTACTATTTCCAATGTATAAAGTTCAGGTAATTTGCCTATTAACCCAGCAGGGATGTTTTTACCTGGACTTATTGCTTCGCAGTCCCATGCTAGCATCAGGCCCCGAGACATCACAGAAATTGCTTTCTTTATTTATATAAGATATAACCTCCTGAATTCGAATCTTAATCAGATACATTTAGCAAGCAGAGAGCTACTCAGAGCTCCCATTATATAACAAGGGGAATACACTTTAGTATTATTGTGGAATATTTATTTTACACTCTGTGATCATCAAAAGAAGAAGTGGAATTAAAATGGATGGTTAGATTTATTTTACAGCTAGGGGAGACATTTAACGAACACTTACTAGGTAATATGCACAGCACTGTATGCCTCCTGTTTCCAATATTCATCTGTCAATCAATGACTTGTGTTTGTTTCACATATTGCCTATGAGTATCATCACAAAAAGGCTTTAAAAATGATCAGTATTGTTAGACAGCAAATGGAACACCAGCATGACATGGAGAGTGCTAGAAATGAACAGTGTAAAAATGAGCTGTGCGCGTATGGATGAAAAAAAAGAACATCAATTGATTTGGTTATAAGGCTGAAGAGAAAAATACTGATTAGTAATATTAATATATTAATAACAGTGATAATAAGCAGTACCTTTCTGTGCTCTCACTTGAGACACATGGTCTTACACCAAGAGCACAAGCTGGTCATTTGATCCAGAAGTGGGAATTTAATCAACAATCAGACATTTTCAAAAAATCAGGTCCTCTTACTGATGCTTTTAATCTGATATCTTTTATTGCTATTGTTTATTTATTATAAAATTAATGTCATTAACAGTTTGTGTCTGCCTCACTTGATTTTTGTACTATACTCTGTCAGGGATACAGTCTTAATTTGTTTATATTGTTTACATGCATTTTAGTGTTTGACTTAGTTTATTGTCGTTTATATCCTTTTCTCAGCATGTCTGAGTACACATGGCATATGACGTTGGCACAACTCCACTATAAAAGACATGAGAGTATGCAAACTTTAAAACTCAAAACTTTAAAAGAAACCTTTTGCGATGTTATATGTATAGGTCAGTGGCACATTACACAACTACAGTTGGAGGAAATGTCAAACGCAGGTCTTGTTACCTTCAGGATGTCAGATTACACAGCTAGAAATCACAGGGGAGGTCATATTAGGTGACTTTCCAGTACAGTTTTACATTTCCAAAGTATCGCATACTTGCTTCTTTTTCTGACACGCTGCCTGACAAAGCTGGTGCTGTATGAATACTCACTAGGTATGATGAGTTCAGCTGCAATCTTTGTCCTTTTTTCTGTTCTGTTGTTGTACGTAAAACATGAGACATCAGACAGAAGAGTCTGTCCTCTGTTTATGAGATCCATAACACCTGCGTCCCTTATTCCTTGCATTATAAGCATATAAGGGACAGCTTAGCTATTAGCTAAACAAACAGTCTTGATGGACTGAAAGGTTTCCTCTCATTTCTTATATTTTATTTGTTCTTTTTGTACTTCGGGAAGAGCACTTATCGATTGTCAGCTCTCACACATGCAGCCTGACCCAACGAATTAAGTTTGCTTTTCTCTGAATTTCGTTTCAGTAGCTCAACTGTAGCTTCACCTATTTGCATTGAACTAGCACCTTTGCCTTTTCTTTACAGACCTTGCTTAATTTTTCCTGACCATTCTTTTGGATGCTACTTTTAATTTAGACAACCAATCTGCTGTCTGCTACCCTCTTACCACCCAATCATGACACACTGTTACTTCATGTGGGGCAAGCAACAAGTCTTTTTAATCGTATTATAGGTGTGTCTGAATGTTTGTGTGTCTGGTATGCAAATCCATACCATTCAACCATTCCCTGCCTAATTTCGCACAGATTCCCCATTTGTACTCAAGTTTGTTCCGAAATTTGATTGCCCCTGTGCTTTTTTACGTGCTCTAGGAAACATTTTTGGGAATTGACACAGGTATGCAAAGTTGCTGCTTGCGGTGAATTTACTTGGTGAAATTTTGTTTTAGGTCATACATTTATTACCCTTTATAATTGATTCAGTGACAGTCTAAACTTTATTGCATCTTGGCCAGTGCCAGGTAATCCTGCTAGAAATCAAATAATAATGAACCAAATAAACTACTGACATTTAGTTCTAATTACAATAGAGAAGGGATTTAGTGCTTGGTCAGCAATCCTCCCTACGTAGTAATATGGAAATGAAAACTTTGTAGCAGCAATACAGAATACAGGACTACATATCTCATGCTGTCCCAAAAGTGTTGCTCTATAGGAGAGTTTGAGAGGGTGCAGGAGTGGCACTTTTTGATTACCAGGTTATTGTCTTGGGTTACTGTTCCTACCAGGATGTATGTTCAGTCTCATGTCAGACTATTCATGTGAGTTGTATGGATTGGACAAATCTTCATCAGAGGGAGTGCTCCCAATCAACTCATCCCACACTACATCAAAAGACCGGTAGGACAACTTCACATTACTTACAGTGAAACTTTCACAGGATTTTCCACTTGTCATTCATCATCATCTGTTGCCACTACATTTGTACTGTGTTTTGGACATTGTCGTGAGTGTTGTTAGCTGTTTATTGTTGTATTATTATTGGTCATTGCCGTAGGAGTGTAAGGAGGGTTAACCATTTAGTAGTTGTTTATATTTCTATTTCAGTTAATATACCTCACTGTTTTTAAATTAATCTGCTGTTCAACTGTGTCTCTATGAGTAAGTGTGTGTGAGTTGGGCCAAGGCTGGGTGCATTCCTACATTTCCCACCGAAAACAATAAATAAATCATTGTCTCTTTGATGGTGTGAATCTTAGTGGCACCGCTACTGCTACAGCTTGATTAACAAATGGAGGGTGACAAGTGTTAAGGTGTGAGTACCTCAAAGCTGCCCAAGCTTTGTTTGAGAGTGGTGAAATATGATCTGCAAATTGATCAGGCATTTTGTGGATTTTAGATGTTGTTGACAATGTTGTTGTTGGTATAAGATGTTTGATATCATTATGATTCTCCTATTTAAGACGGCAGTGCAGCAGCTTCTGTATCCATGTTTCTGGGTATCAAAACATAACTTTTCAGTGCATGTTAAAACACTGCAGGGAATTAAGATTTTTTGCCTCTTAATTTGACAATGATTTTTGATTTACATCTTGTTTTTGATATTTTCCGTCCCATTCTGACTTTCTAGAGTATGATTTTTCTTGTCCTGCACATCTCATGATCTTTGTTCATTCTTCAGGCAGAGCAGGGAGGAGCTAAACTTTCATATCTGTATATATCAAATGCAATGTACTGTATGTTGAGTTACGCCTCCCAGCCACAGTTCAATTTTCCATCTAAGGATGTTACACACTTTTATTTGTTCTATCTCCAGTCTCTTCTCTTGTTCAAATTGTGCCATTATTGTACTATATTGTTGTACTTTCCAATCTACAGATATTTTACTTTGAGTACATTTAGGCAGGAGAAGGTCATTTTTGTAGGACCATCAGGAACTTCTTCCAACTCATCGGTGCTATAAAAAGATCATCACAAAAATATTTATCCTACAAATTCCTGAACCTGAACATCCTGGATGTTGAGCTGTACTTCAAAACACAAAACGAGCATGCAAAGTGATAGACATATCACAAAATGACGATGACAGGTTCTGAATTGGTGTAAGCTATTCCAGTTTGGAATGTTCATAATAAATAATTTACGTCATAAGGTGGAAATACATAATAAACAAGAATAGTTGCATCACATATTTAAAATATTAAAATGTGTGCTTCAATTTAAATGTTTAATACGTAAATATTCCAGACTGTAATAGAAATTTGTCATTTTTCACCCTCTGACAGAGGTCCATAGAGACCTAATAAAGGATCAAAAATAACACAATATTTCACTCACCTTGAAATAATCTAAAACAATACTTCACATGCTTATGTTTGTCATTTTTAATGAGTTGGGAGTGGCTCTTTGAGGGCTAGAACCACAGGTAAAGAACCATTTCTCAAAGACATTATCATACTCATGCTCAGCATAAAATAGCACAAAATGACACTACACATGCATATACTGATCAGCCCTTGTTACTTACAGGTTTATGAATCGTGATCCATCTATTTGCAGGTTTGTCATCAATGATTAAATGGAAATTGTTTTACAAGTGGTGTGACATACAGCAGAAAACCACAGGCGGTGCTGTATCTCTGCTTAAATGGACTCCAAATACCAGCAACCCTGCAGTACTGTGTGATTAGGCAGCTTTGATGTTTGACGCAAGTGTTGCTGGACAGAAGATGAGGGCGCTAGTTTTAAAAGTGAACCACAACAGGCCAGTAGGACTGCAATTGATTGTTTTTGCCTTTAAATGTCTTTTTCTTTCAATGCTTTACTGAATAATTGGATTACACTTTTCTCAGGATTTATGCCCTTGTTCTGTGCCCTCTAGTTCATGTGATTTATTTTGGGCTGGAAAATGTCTTCATCTGGGAGCAATCTAAATTTCTACAAATCTTCAAATACATTGGCATCATGGTGGGACAAATCTTTACAAAACATTCTGGAGACTGTTCACTGGGGTTTTCATTTCGTAAATACACCACAGTCATCTGCATGTGTGAAACTGCACTGTGTCATGAGTATTTATCGTTCTGTGCTTGGTGTTTTGTTGTTATTTATTGTATCTTTAATTTTCAGCATTTTTTGTCATTTGCTACCCTAAATATACACAGAAATGTATTTTAATAAGTTACATTTTGTGAAAAATTATAGTTCACTAAAAAACTGCTAAATTATGCAGTTTGTCCAAGGGAGCACCACGCATCATTGCCTCAGCCTCACGCACATGATAAGTGATCATTCTATCTCAAATTTTTTGCTTCTTTTGCATCTTATTCAGTGTAATAAACAGTAACTATGGGCCTGAAATTTATTTGCGGGTTTTTCATTCACATGGGTCCTGCGCCCCTAACCCCCACGAATCACAAGGGATATTGTACTAACAAACTTTGGACCCTCATATCACATTAGGAGGTAAACCCCTGGGATTGGTTGATGTGGCAGACATAATTTTAAGTCCTAGACATCTATTGGTTTACTCTCTATCATAAAAGTGTTCCTGCCCAAACTGTGGTCCAAAAATGGCCTAAAAATAAGGGTTCTCTCAGGGGTAGAGGTCCAAAAAAGCTCAACATGGGCTATCATATATGAGGATTTTCTTGAGTCAAGAAAAACTGAAGTGGTTTCAAAACATTCAAAAGTAATTTTTATGAACACAATAAACATAGCAGAAAAGTCTGAACACTAAATGTGTTTTAGAATGACCTTCTAGCTTTCTCTGACACTAAAGATAGAGATGGAACTGAGATAGCCATTTGATTGAAGCCTAGGATGCCCAAAGCTGTACATCACCATCTTATATATGACAAAATGTGTCACAATAGGACTTCTTTGACATGTGTCCTACAACAGGCATATCATCACATATGGCAAAACAACACAAAATGGTGTTGTTAATGCTACTAAAAATGTTTAACATCATAAATAAAAATAAAAGCAGACAAGGGAAATCATTCCAAGATGCCCTGGAATAACTGTGACTAAAATGTGTTCTGTCAATTTGGAGGCAAAGGGGAAGGTTTTAAGCCACCCTTGACATCACACAGGTTTGCCTGCTCTTTAGTGTCTACTCACCCAGATATTGTCAAAGCTACAAATGGCTTAATTTCATGTCATTTTACATTTCTGGGGCAAATTCTAAGCTTTCCATGAGGATGCAGTGGGAGAGATATGGCATTTAGTGTATTTGCCTTGCAATTGTTGTAATGAAAAGTACAAAACACCTCTTTATTATACTGGAAAGAAAAGATCTCAGTAGAATCTTTATGCATCCTGCACATTTTCACCTTGATTGTAAAAGGATGGAGCCAGGTTGTTTGACACTAATCCTTCTGAAAGAAAGGGAACCAGCCTTTTGTTATTTGCATTTGCATATAGACAGACAGTTAGCCACCTTTGCCATCTGCCCTGCTGCATACAGCATGCCTGTACTAAACGAAAGCTGTCCTTTGTTTGGACTCATTAAAAGTCTCTTTGCATCCCTTTTTACTTTTACTCAGACCGGCAGCACTGCTCTTTACGCTCTCTGTAAAATCTAGGTTGAATTCATACTGAAGGTGCATACAAAGCTGTCTCTTAATATTATTGCTCACAATAATATGACAAACACACCTTCAGCTCACAGTGTATGATCTACACGGCTACTTAAAATGCTTTGCTGCATCTTATTTTAATTACCCATGGGTAACTCTGGCTTGATATTTCATTAATATGAAACTTGAAATTTCCTGGGGAATTTAAAGCCCAACTGGTAACTGTGAAGTAAAACTTTTTTAGGCCAGCCATAAGAAAGTGTTGAAGTGCCAACAATCACTTATAATTGGGCAATTAGATCATAGCGAAGTTTATGGAAATGCATCCTGTCAGAAATGGTTATTTCCTCCTAAATTTTTCTTTTTTGACCAAGTTAGTTATTGAGCTTACAGATCTTCCCTGGGTAGTGCCACCCTTTTGCCCTTTTGTGTTTCTAACTGATTTTATGTTATTTATTTACTGTTTAAGACATATTGAATATATTACTGCCGACAAAAAGATGCCTCAAGTAAAGCAACACACAAAAGGGCTGACTTCGGTAATCCTGCACAACTTCCTTTTAATGCAACGTCTGCATGGTAAACATGCACAACATAGCTGAAAATTCTTTTCACTTTTTAACTTCACACATTGCACTTGTTAAAGGTTTTACATTGATTGGCTTCAACTATGTTGGTTTTTATAGGATGTATGGATCACTCCAATAAACCATTTTATTCAGTATTAGGCAGCATCATCCACTTGTGGTCATAGTTCAATAAATAATTCTTTAACATTAAAACATTCAGATGACTTAGCTGGCTGTTTCATACACATATATTCTCAAATGCCAATTTAAAAGTTGCAGCATCTGGAGCTTAGCCTGGAAAAAGCTCAGAGCAATGTACTGGTCCATCATAGGGCATGTGTAAAGTCATTTTAAAATGTAAAATACACATAAGGACAGATACAGTATGGTGAAATGTCTTGGCATATTGTAGCGGTGACTCAAAAGCTTCCATTTGGTTTGAACTCAGTAAGAATATCAACCAGATCTGTCTGTATGCTCAACTATATTATGTTACACTTGGACTTCCAGTCCTTGAAGAAAGGTGGTTTATGCACCTCTAGAGATAGACAGCACACCAGGTCACTCCACTGAGGTTGCTGCAATGTCCTTCACTGTCATCTGTGGCTTTGGCATGAATGGCAGCGTCTCGTCATCATATGGTTTCTTGTTGTTCATTTGGTTTAACACCAAGCAGTAGTCACAGGTCTTGTTCATTTTTGTTGCTTGCCAGAGTGTATGACTTACATTTGCAATGAAATGCATATCTCACACTTGATGGTCAACTGCTGTTCTTCCTGTCATTCATATGATTGGCTTGTTCAATGTGGCCATCATGAAACACAGCAACCCAGATCATTCTGGTATGGGAGCGGCCACCTTTTCTGTGATATAAGGAACGTCCATGACTTTGTTGTGCTTTCAAAGTGTGTGACTTGTGTGTGCAATGAAAACAATAAGTAAGACTATGTAATACACTTTAGCATCAGCAGCTGTCGCCACGTTTCTTTTCCTGTCAGCTATATTGCACGCACGCATGGAAGGTCTGTCAGGCATGCAGTGTGGCCATTCCACCACTTGCCATGAGAAGGAGACAGAGAAGCCTAATAACATGACTGAGGCAGCCCACATGGCCAATTCATAGGTTGTATCAGACACGTATCACTGCATAAGCTCTCAATCAAGACCAAGATCATGACTCAGGGGTTTTGTGTGAAAACACAGAGAACCCTTAGCATTTTATATATACAGTAAAACCTCGATTATCCCATCAGGTGTTGGCACCGAGGCCATGACGGAAAAGACAGATAACAAAACAGCTACTTTAAAAATTATATATATCGGTAGCGAATAATCATATTTATTTACAAACAAAACTATATTAACAAAATATAATATAGTATCAACAAAAATTGATTAACTCATGTAATATTGTAACGACCAGCCTAATAAACAAATCCAACTCAGGGGTACTGGTGTTTTCTACATTTTACTTGGAGTCTTTGTTCTTTAACAAATGGTGCCCTTTCTTATCTGGGTTACAAAGCACATCTCCAAAGCAATAAAAGTAAGCTTTCCCTAACAGTTAATTATTCTCCTGCCAGTTACGTTCTTTTATCTCTACTAGGCTGACCCGCCTTTTAAGGCAATCGACTTTTAAGTTGACCACTTCTTAAGGCAATTCAATATGTAGATCAATTTGATATTTTATACAAACTCATTCATTTGGTTATATTGCATTTGAGCGGTATTACTTTAATACTCGTAGTTTCTGTTATTTTTGTGATGAAATTTAAACTTTTTTTCTACATTGAGGCCGCCCTTTTGAACCCCCCTGATATTTACTACACGGTGAGGCATTTGTACTCCATCAACATTAATTATTTCCAGAGACATAATTTTGTCTATTTTTCCAGCACATCGCGCACAAAAGCAAGGGAATGAGGGGAGCACCAGAACTCTGCTCACATCATGTCGCTTCGTACCGCAAGCTGCAAGTAGTAAGTCTGTGATGAGCGGAATACCGCTACGCTTTCCACTCACGGGACGGAAGGACAATCCCGACCGCTTTTATATAGTAAGAAAGAAGAAGAAGATATCGCACAGTCTGGAGTAGAAAATCATCTTTTACCTGGAAAAACGAAACTACAAATCCCATTGTGCATTGCAAAATGGACGGGGCGTGTGTGAAACTCCGCACCTGCGTAGCACTCACGGGACGGAAGGACAATCCCGACCGCTTTTATATAGAAGGATACCGCAAACACTCCTGCTTATTGTCTCCTGACTCACTACTTAAAACTTCCTTCCACTGCACCTTCCTTTTACTTCTAACTTCTGTCACTCATCTCTTGAGAGATATGTCCTCTCCTCATCACTTACAGCATTCATTCCACCCTTTCTGTTCCCACACAGCACACCACACTGAATAAAGTATAACCTCTATTCAACTTAAAAATAATTAAGGTAATGATTCACACTTAATATTTTCAATCTGAACCAATATAATTCTCTGTATCTTATTGAACCCACGATTATTAAGTTGAGGCAAATCATTTAGTGTGATTGGATGCAATTCACTTGTTTTAAACTGAAGTAAATCTATTTTTTAAGTTGAGGCAAATCATTTAGAGCATGGGTGTCAAACTCCAGGCCTGGTGGGCTGCAGTGGCTGCAGGTTTTCTTTCTAACCCTTTTCCTAATCAGTGTCCAGTTTTCACTGCTAATTAACTCATTTTCCCTCTATTTTAATAGCCCTGTTTTTAAAGATTAAGTCTTCTGAATTGATTTTTTTCTTCATTAAATGACAGCCAAACAGAAATGAGACATGAAACGAGCCAACAGATGACCAGCTAAATTGGGACTTCAAACTCCAACCAGTTCCTTAATGAGAAGCAGATTCTTGCTGTTGATTAAACCCGTTATTTAATTCCATGGCTTGTTGCTGCTCTCTTTTTGCCACAGCAGACATTTCTAAAACTGTTGATATTATGTTTTTTTCTAAGTACTCCTAAAATGTTTTGGTAAAATGAGGGGTCAACCTTACAGAGGCCTTCGTCTTTATTTTCAGATTTTGTTTGATGGGTACAGGAGAGCTGGTCATGTCCTGCTTGTTTTATGTCACATTACTGCCCGGCTGCTAATTAAGGAAAAAACAATTAAGAGGCCAGAGTCAAGCTAATTAAAGCTAAGGCTAAAGAAGTTAATTAGCATCAAAAACTGGTCACTAATTAAGAAGATGGTTAGAATGAAAACCTGCAGCCACTGCGGCCCTCCAGTGTAATTCGCTTTTTTTATACTGAAGTTAATCTATTTTTTAAGTAGTTACAATTTAAAATGATTTATTGGTTGTAACCTGTTTTTATGCTATTAGAAATATTATGAACATAAAACATTCCAATGCTGTACTTTTTACATTTATTTAAAACTCTAGTGCAAATGCACAAGCATTTTGTACTGTAAATCTTAAATATACAACAAAAAACTATTCAAAGTTTCTACAGCTTTCTTGAAAGTATGTTTTATTTTGAGTTCTTATACTTAAAATTAATAGTTGAGAAGCAGTGAGACTTACTAGCATTTCTCCGTTATAAAAGTCTCCTGCTGAAAATGACTAGACCTGTATCGCCAATACCACTCCACTCGGGAAAGTGTTCTTCTTTTTTGGCAGTTGGAAAGCCAGCATGTTGGAAAGTTTGACCGGAAGAATATACAAAAGACCCCTCCCACACAGCACACGAACAACCTAAAATATTAGGTTAACTGAAATAGGATTTTTATGTTTATTCCCTCCACCATAACTTACTTTGGTACAAACATTTTTTTTTACTTTAATTACGATCTGAAACCAAATATTTCAAGTTACAACACTAAATGACTTAAGTTGATTGAAAGAGAAAATATACGTTGAATGAACATCAATGTTATACTTTTTTCTGTGCACAAGCTGCCTGCAACAAAACATAATATAACAGAATTTAAAAAGGAAATTACAATACAGAAGAACATTAACATTAATTGACGCATTCTTCAATTTTGTCAGCATCACACTTTATATCAATCACTGTTGTCCTTCCTACTCTGTAAATTGAGGCAATACATGAAGCTCTTTTGCAGTTTCATATGGTTAATAATTAAAAATTTTTTGTTACAATTCCAACACCACACACATATGTTTAACAGCCATTACAATGTATAGTACAGGGTGGTCCAGATCTAATTATGCAGTTACAGATCGTCTGAATGACTTTAATTTATGCGGGGACAATTCCAGTTTGGTGTAAAGACAATTCTTCATGTCGTCAGTTCGCACACTTCTCGATGGTCCGGGATTTTTCTGTTGATTTTCTATGTAATAAACTTAATAAGTTATAGCGTAATGAAAACTCCATAATTAGATCTGGACCACCCTATAGATTAATTACATGAAAAGTGAAAATGCTTTTAAAACTGGTTTAAAAGGTACATAACTGTTGGGGGACCTGATGGTTAGCGGAGACTGATGGCTAATTGAGTGAAAGATAATCGAGGTTTTACTGTATATAAATTTATAGCTAATAACACTGAATCAGAGCCAGTCTGTTATGATTTTTGGCTGTAAAAACGTGAGAATTGTATTATGATTATTTTCCCAATCACTTCTTTAACTACAAAGTTGCATACAAAGTTTTACTGGATTTCTGAAGGCTAAGAGGCATTTAATAAACTTATGCATTTGATTGCCAATGCTGTTGTAGTACATCATCCATTATACAGATCCCACCTAAACAAATATAGCCAGAGTAAATATATCAAGTATTGGGGCAGGGTCAATACCTTCAAAACAGTTTAATAATATGGGCATTTTCTTTTCATTCTTCTCTAAAAAGTCTGTTCTGCAAACCAAAATTATAACATAGAGCAGTGGTTCCCAAACTTGGTCCTGGGGACCCCCCCGTGGCTGCAGGTTTTTGTTCCAACCAGATTCACAATAAGTGATAATATTTATTAATAATTGATCTCATTTAGTTAGCTGGTCTTTTTTTCTCTTCTGTTATTATGCATTCAGAAAAGCACAGCAGTATATTTTTTACATTATAAGACATTTAAAAATACAATATTTCTCTGATTTTTGCTATAGCTTTAAATCCTTAACTTTTTTTTTTTCCTGTAATTTTTCCCTTATTCTGTGTAGTCTGCTTCTTTTATTGAATCATAATAGTGACAGTTAAAAACAAGCAAAACAGACACCGGGGCAAACAACACTAAATGATGAAAGGCTAGAACTGCTTCAGCGTCAGACCCACTAAATCAGTCAGTAATGGAAAGACAGAATTGAAATCAAGATGAACATAAATAAATAAAGAGTACAAAACAAAATCAACATATAACTTCTTCATTTTTTATTGAAATGTATTGACACACTTACTTTGGTAATTTCTTCAATGAACCCAAAACACAGAAAACAGAAATATCAGCTCACTTAATTAGGCTAGGAGTCCAATTAAAAGCAGAAGTTGGCTGGAGCAAAAACCAGCAGCCAATGGGGGGGGGGGTCCCCAAAACCAAGTTTGGGAACCATTGACATAGAGGATAAAGAATTATTAACTATAAATTTGGCATTAGAAGAATGATGTCACTGGCTTGAGGGAACTCAGCTTCTTTTTATGATACATAAGAATCACAAGAACTTCATTTACAACAGATTGGCAGAGTAATTAAATGGTAGGCAAGCCAGATGAACGTTATGTTTCTCGTCATTCTAGTTTTGTGATTTACTATCAACCAAGGAATACGAATGGAAAGACAGATGCACTTGAAAATTGAATTGAGATGAACCAGTTGCCTGAAAATAAATTTGCTCTCCGAAACTATTTTGTCAGCAATATGTTATCTTGCAGAATACTCCAGTAAATGTAGCTATGGCAAATATTTTGTTCCATCTGAATTAATGGAGTCACCAAGCAAAATATGTGGGTTGTCTGGGTCCATTTGGCTTGCCTACCATTTAATCGCTCTGCCAATTTGTTGTACATTAAATTCTTGTGATTCTTATGTATCAAAAAAAGAAGTTGAGTTTCCTCAAGCCACAAACTTTAGAAATTTTACAAGGCTGTTTTCGGTGGCAAAATATGTTTTTTCACGGTTTCTAGTTGGTATTTTATTTTGTAATTCCAGCACCATTTTGTTATGACCACAGCCAATTTGAGATTCCTAATGACATCCTCATGTAGTGTTTATTCTTGCGAAATTCATTGTTCTTCTCAGGTCCAATCCTAAAAAGACAAAATAAATGTTTTGTTTTGCTTTGTTTTGTCTTTGTTGGTTTTATAAATGTCAAGAACCTTTATTTTTGCTTTCATTTCATTAAAGAATGTTTTCTGAGAGGCTAAGTTTCCTTTCCAAAGCCTCTCTTAGCCACACTTTTCAAAAACAGAATGAAAACAATTAAAAGAATTACTTTCTTTTGTGCACAAAAACAATTTACCCGACTCCTGCCTCATCAAATGCTCCACAGCACACAATCTCTCTGAACTTGATTGTAGCTGCACAGCTTCTCCTCATCCTGCATACCATCACAATACCTCTCATCCTCCCAGAGGTCCTCCTCACGCAAGCTGCTCCTTAATTACCTCCTGCCACCAGAGAACAGGAATTATGCCACTCTGATGCAGCCCCCCAGACAGTCCTCTTTAGAAAACTTTAGGTTTTCACTGTCAGTCAGGTAGCTGTCTCCAGTCCATCTTTAGGTCTTAAGTCCACTGCAGTAAACCCTGCAGTTACTTGGACCACACCAATCAGTAAGTGCTAATGTTTGTAAAGTTTAGGATCTGCCAGACACCATATCTGAGTGCTTTCATTTAGGCACAAGTCTTAAGACGAAGGCTGTGATATCCCATGTTGTAGAAATGTGACACCAGACTACACTTGAGAAATCTTCTAGTTCATGGACCAAACAGGATCAGAGGAGAGATGAGATAAAGAGAAAAATGTCTAGAAAAACAAAGGTAAAATTAATTTTACAGAGTGCTGTAACACAAAAATAACTCTGTGTCAGGGGAACTTTTTTTATACAGTCTTTCTGCACTGATATACAATCAAAAGTAAATGGAAAAAATGACAAAGACACAACTGGTGAATATTTACAGTATTTACATTGCACTCAAAAATAAACAGTAATAAAAAATACACACACAAACACAAAGGCAATCTTCTTTCTCCACACACAGCTCAGAAAGAGTTTTTAAGGATAGCAAAGTAAACTATTTATAAGACAAAAAAAAAATAAGTGTGTGTATATATACAAAAATAAAACAAGCAAATGCACCAACCCAATACTATCTCAAAATGAAAAATATTCCTCCAACACAATAGATAAAAGTCAAGCAAAATGGCATGTTTTATTGGCTAACTAAAATGATTACAATATGCAAGCTTTCGAGGCAACTCAGGCCCCTTCATCAGGCAAGAGGTAATCAATTATTTGGTGATATATACAGTATACAAATGAAAAAAAAAATTACCAAAAAATGTATATATACATAAGCCACAAACACTGAGCAATAAACTCTATCCACACCTCACTCAGTCAGTTTAATGACAACCCTTATTGGCTGGAAAGTCCTTTTATATCAGCTGCAAGATCAGTCAGCCAATCCCTGACCTTGTCTTTTCCTTACTCACCTATTGAGGCAGACTCAGGCATGTTCATGTCACAAAAACGCAACACACCAAGGACAACCCTCTATTTAAATCATCATTCATTCCTTCCACTTCCACAAGCAATAAGCAGTCATGCACTCCAATACCTTACACAATGGTAAGTAAATCTTATAGATTTTCTGTCGGCCACAGATTACAGTTTAGAACTTACCATTCTGGGGAACACCTTTACTTAAACTATTTATGCCACATTTTCTTCTCTCTAAGCACTCCGTACCTCTTTCTGGCAGTGTCAGGTGGCATTGAGGACACCGGCATGTGAATCCGATTGTTGCTGGAGTTTGCATGGCCTTCTCTTATCCTGCATGGACTTGAACACAGAAGTCCCCTGAGATGGCGATACACATTTCAAGTAGTGATTTTAGACACTTTAAACATTTTTAAAAGATAAGTGCCTTTCTCTCAACTGCTTTTCTCTAATAGTCACACTATACAAAGTTACATTTCTGTACAAAAGGTGATGCCAGTGGGTGCATTTTACCACAAGACCTTCCTGGTGGAGTGCTCTGTTGAGCTTTCGTGTGAAGTGTTATAAAGCCTGGCAGGTATGGTGAAAAGCAACACCTTGGACAGCGTGATGGCTCTGGTTTTGTATGATGAATGGTGCTGATTAATGTAGACTATTGTAACTAGGGTAGGATAAAAATGTAACAATTTGCTACTTTCTAGTTAGGGTGCCATAGCTTGGAAGCTAGTATTTTTGATATTTCAACAAAACCATGATTAACACTGAGGTTTTGCAGAATTAAATGATTTTTCCAGCATTCTTTAGCCAATAGTAGGCACCTCTGGAACAGCTATTGTATTATCTTTTATTCCTTTTTCTGAAAACTTTTTGCTGAAGAATTGTTGTTTATAATAGTGATGGACAATTTCTTTTTTTTCAGTTTTTTCTAACCTAAATTTTAAATTTAAACCTCTAGCAGTTTACTGCTTACTTTTTCACCATTTTAGGTCAATCATTGCATTTCAACTGATTAAATTTGAAGAAAAACTGAGGTGTTCTAAAATGTTTGCCTGGTAGTGGGTATGTGTATATATCCATCCATTATCCAACCGGCTATATCCTAACTACAGGGTCACGGGGGTCTGCTGGAGCCAATCCCAGCCAACACAGGGCGCAAGGCAGAAACAAACCCTGGGCAGGGCGCCAGCCCACCGCAGGGTATATACACACATATATAATATATGTTATATATAAATATATATATATATATATATTGTAACAATAATGACCACAAGACATTGCAAATGTTTGGGGAAGCCACCTGTATAATTGTTCCCGGCTGCAAAACTTCTTAATAATTAAATCCATGTTCACACGACTCAGTCCAAAACAGAACTAACTCAGTATTAACAAGATGGCGGCTTTAAAGGCCATTAAAGGAAGTGATGTCATCAGGACCGGAACCGGAAGAGACGTCTTTGGCTGCCCCAGAGCGGGATTTCCCTAGACTGGTCTGTAAGAGACAGAGAGAGAAAATTAGTGCACTTCGCCACCGCCTGGTCCGGCGTGGAATTACATGTATTCAAGCCCTTTAGTTGCCTCCTAAACATGTGTGTGTGACAATATATATACAGTGGAACCTCGAGATACGAGTTCCAGCACTGAGCTTGTATAGCGAATTTCTCGTATCTAGAACAAACTTCCCCATTTAAAATAATGGAAATCCAGCTAATCCTTTCCGCACCCCCAAAAATATCAACATAAAAATCAATTTTCCTAACAAATAACACTGATAAATAATATATACAAGTGGAACCTCGGTTTGCGAGTATCTTGGTTTACAAGTGTTTTGCAAGACGAGCTAAATTTTTTAATTAATTCATTTTGACTTGATAAAACGTGCGATGTCTTGCAATACGAGTAGTATGGATACACTTTGTCTGCTGAGCGTCATGTGATCATAACTGAGCTGATGGTTCTTCTCTCTCGTGCGTATCTCTCTCTCCTTATCTCTCTTGCTCACGCACATGTCTCTCTCTCTCTCTCTCCTTATCTCTCTCGCTCGCTCGCCTCTCTCTCTCTCTCCTTATCTCTCTCGCTCGTGTACGCGTCTCTCTCTCTCTCTCTCTCCTTATCTCTCTCGCTCGCTTGCCTCTCTCTCTCCTTATCTCTCTCTCTCTCTCTCTCTCTCTCTCTCTCCTCTTGAGGGCAATCCTCTCCTATTCTCCATCTGCATGTCCGCAATATTTTTGGATACGGTTATACGGCGAACTGCTATAGCAAAACAATGAAATCACAAGCACACAAACGCGTAGATCCTCATGCTACGGGAGGAAAAGGAACACTGAGTGAGCTGACGGGCTGGCAGTGTCAGCTTGGGTGAATCCCTGAGTCGAGGCGGATCGGGAAATGCGCCACGCATACCCACAGCCTGGCTCGTGGCTCATTATGCGAGCCAATACTCGTATTTAGATCCGAATTTTTTGCTCTTACTTTCCTTGTATCTTGAATTTCTTGTATACAGAGCCGTTCGTATCTTGAGGTTCCACTGTATATAATATAATATATATAGTATATAACAGAAGTCCAAAACAGAACAGTTTGACTGGAAGCAAGATGGCAGCTTTAAAGACCCGTAGAGACAGTGACATCATCGGGGCCGGAACCGGAAATGACATCGTTTAAGGCCCCAGGACCCTGAAGTGACATCATCAAAGGCCATTACCCCACCCCCCCTCTCCTACCCTGGACCTGAAGAGATGTCATCAATGCCCACCCCACCCCCGCTCCTACCCTGGACCTGAAGAGATGTCATCAATGCCCACCCCGACACACCAACTGGACCAGAAGTGACATTATCAAAGGCGCCGGAACCTGGTGGGATTTACCGGGAATGGTCTGCAAGGAACTGAGAAAGACAGTCAGTGCAACCTGGTTCCCCCTGGTCTGATGTGGTATTATAAATACTCAAGCCCCTTTAGCTGCTTCCTACTCGCACGTGTGTGACAACATACTGTATATAAAAATTATGTACGCAATAATAAATTATATATTTGTGAGGCAATCAGTGTGAACTACCCTGGAATCCCCATATATACCAGACACTAAATGAATCTAACAACAACAACATGTATTTCTGTACCATAATTTCATACAGAAAAGTAAATGATTCAAAAGAATCAATTCACTTAAAGGGGCAGTTTGAAAGAATAGAATCATTAAAGTGAATCAAAATGCCCATCACTAGTTTGTAATTTAAGTATTTTGATATGACTGACTGATGGTTTACTTCTATAGAACTCTTAATAGAATTGTAGTTTGTACTATTTTTTATACTTTCTTTGAATATTTATTTTTACGCACTTTTTCTCTATTGTGCATGATACCTTTAATAATCAAGAAACAAGAAAAAAAATCAGGATTTATGAAAACATAGTGACATAAATGCCTTTGATTGGTAGTTGCAGTTTTATACTTTGCTTTTCCATAGTTCTAAATTACATGATCAAGGGAACTGAAGCATCTGGGGTTTCACTTTTGGCCACCAAAGGCAATTGCCTGTGGCTGATTAGTTGGCAACATTCAGTTCAGACTGAGTGCGCTTTATTGTATTTTACTCTGTGATTGTTGCTTGTTTACTGTTAACAATGGACTCCAGTCGAGTGTGTGATTGTGGTGCATGTGCTTTTGCCCTACTTTCTTCCTTTTTCTTATATGATGCCAATAATAGACATTAGGTGGTCTTTGCTTTTTTTTTTTTTAACAGAGAATTTTTCATTTCTCATGGTGTTTTCCTTCATTATCCCTTTCTTTTACACTTTTAGGAAGCCATTCTAAGGAATAATTGCTTTAGAGGCTTCTTTTAATGCAATCCATTCATCCTTCCATTTATATTGATGGATTTTACTCCTTGCATATTGTATTCTGTTCAGTTGGCCAATAAAAGGTGTCATTTTGCTTGACTTCTCATGACATCCATAATGGCTAACACAGTACAAAACCCTACTTCTACATTTATTTGTATTTAAAACATTATTAATGTTATTGAATGTCAGATATATATATATATAAACTCAGTACTAGTTACTTTAATGAAAAACATTTGCAAAAAAAAAGTAAGATTCAAAACCTTTCCTGTAACATATGTATTTTAAAATTTTCTTTCAAATAGTTGTTCCGAAATCATCAATAAATGATCCAAATGCAGACAACTGCTTAGTCACTCACTGGCTTATTGTATTAAAAGTACTGGACACACCACCTGAGCACACAATAGAATTGACATTTAACTTCTGCTTTCAGAAACTGAAATATGCAAATAAAATTCAATTATGTTTTAATTAAAGGAGTGCATCCACAGCATCATTCGATTCATGAATGATAAAAGCATTTCTAATTCAAAGAAACTCCTATTGATTCTAGGACAAATGCAAAATGATGAAGGACTCACTAGGAGAGCATTACAATTGCAAAATGAAGATGAACACTGCATCCCCTACTATGGAAAGTTTTTTTTTTTTAATGGAATTAAATTAATCAAGAATGTGCAATGAATTTTAATGAGGATTCTGTTTGTTTGATTTGGAAATGAGTGCCGATCACTCAATAAAAAACACCCTGACATACAGTGGGATGCAAAAGTTTGGGCAACCTTGTTAATAGTCATTATTTTCCTGTATAAATCGTTGGTTGTTACGATACAAAATGTCAGTTAAATATATCACATAGGAGACACACACAGTGATATTTGAGAAGTGAAATGAAGTTTATTGGATTTACAGAAAGTGTGCAATAATTGTTCAAACAAAATCAGGCAGGTGCATAAATTTGGGCACCACAAAAAAGAAATGAAATCAATATTTAGTAGATCCGCCTTTTGCAGAAATTACAGCCTCTAAACGCTTCCTGTAGGTTCCAATGAGAGTCTGGATTGTGGTTGAAGGTATTTTGGACCATTCCTCTTTACAAAACATCTCTAGTTCATTCAGGTTTGATGGCTTCCGAGCATGGACAGCTCTCTTTAACTCACACCACAGATTTTCAATTATATTCAGGTCTGGGGACTGAGATGGCCATTCCAGAACGTTGTACTTGTTCCTCTGCATGAATGCCTTAGTGGATTTTGAGCAGTGTTTCGGGTCGTTGTCTTGTTGAAAGATCCAGCCCCGGCGCAGCTTCAGCTTTGTCACTGATTCCTGGACATTGGTCTCCAGAATCTGCTGATACTGAGTGGAATCCATGCGTCCCTCAACTTTGACAAGATTCCCAGTCCCTGCACTGGCCACACAGCCCCACAGCATGATGGAACCACCACCATATTTTACTGTAGGTAGCAGGTGTTTTTCTTGGAATGCTGTGTTCTTTTTCCTCCATGCATAACGCCCCTTATTATGCCCAAATAACTCAATTTTAGTTTCATCAGTCCACAGCACCTTATTCCAAAATGAAGCTGGCTTGTCCAAATGTGCTTGAGCATACCTCAAGCGGCTCTGTTTATGCTATGGGTGGAGAAAAGGCTTCCTCTGCATCACTCTCGCATACAGCATCTCCTTGTGTAAAGTGCGCCGAATGGTTGAATGATGCACAGTGACTCCATCTGCTGCAAGATGATGTTGTAGGTCTTTGGTGCTGGTCTGTGGGTTGACTCTGACTGTTCTC
Organism: Polypterus bichir lapradei; assembly: GCA_026402145.1. Lineage (NCBI taxonomy): Eukaryota > Metazoa > Chordata > Cladistia > Polypteriformes > Polypteridae > Polypterus > Polypterus bichir. Next base: position 1,688,591 of record JANRMT010062809.1, on the reverse strand, counting down.
ACCATTCGTCGCTTCTGTCTATCCGAAATCTTTCTTGGTCTGCCACTTCGAGCCTTAACTTGAACTGAGCCTGTGGTCTTCCATTTCCTCAATATGTTCCTAACTGTGGAAACAGACAGCTTAAATCTCTGGGACAGCTTTCTGTATCCTTCCCCTAAACCATGATGGTGAACAATCTTTGTCTTCAGGTCATTTGAGAGTTGGTTTGTGACCCCCATGTTGCTACTCTTCAGAGAAAATTAAAGGAGGAGGGAAACTTACAATTGACCCCCTTAAATACTCTTTCTCATTATAGGATTCACCTGTGTATGTAGGTCAGGGGTCACTGAGCTTACCAAGCCAATTTGAGTTCCAATAATTAGTTCTAAAAGTTTTGGAATCAAAACGGTGCCCAAATTTATGCACCTGCCTGATTTTGTTTGAACAATTATTGCACACTTTCTGTAAATCCAATAAACTTCATTTCACTTCTCAAATATCACTGTGTGTGTCTCCTATATGATATATTTAACTGACATTTTTTATCGTAACAACCAACGATTTATACAGGAAAATAATGACTATTAACAAGGTTGCCCAAACTTTTGCATCCCACTGTAGCTCTGTGAACATGGCTGTAAAGTGTAGTCTCCTTACTTCAAACAGATATGTTGTCATGTTTTGTTTACATTTTATTTTTTTAATCGTGTTGGTAAGTTGAGGTCGAGCCTTTCTAAAATCTTTTAGTTTTTTAATATTTGTTGTATTGATAACATGCACTACTTACACTGACCAGAATTAAAACTAATCAGATAAATGGTAGAAACTGGCTGTAAAGTTTAAGGTTAATTTCTACAATGTGGAAGGAGAAATCTGAAGACCAAAGGACCTCATGCTGAATTGTCTGAGCCAAATAGAAGAAGCCAAAAGCAGTGAAAAGGCTGCCACACAGATATTGAATTAGTTTACTCATGCCTCCCCTAGAGCAGTAAGAATTCCCAATACAATTCCTAGTATATTCATTGGACTTCAACTAGAAGTGAAAGCTGTAAACACAGACTGAAGTATAACACTGAATTAACAAAGCAACAGTTTTTGCAGACATTTTTGAAAGGCCATCCATGCAGATCTTAAGCCTTCTCTACAGAAATTGGGTACTCAGGATTACATTCTGCTGGAAGAAATGAGTGCTGCCTACACATTAGAAATATAAAAGGGAAAGCTGTCAGCGAACTGAAGAAAAGAAGCAAAAGTAGCTGTGATTCATGGGAAGAGAATGCAGACACCAAACAGATGAATGGCCCCTAAAAAGGAAAGTTGAAAACCTTTAATTAAACAAACCTTGTTGAGATGATTGATCATTGTTATTTGGCAAATATTCTTAACCCATTAGGATGTGTTTTACACAAAAAGTTTTTCCATTTATACCATATAAACCGCAGAAAAAGGCCAGAACAAAAAGTGGAAAATAAAACTAAAAAAGATGGTCAGACACATCTTTCATATAGCCAAGAAGCAGCTTGAATGGTCCTGTTATGGACGTGTATCATTTACTGGCCTAATTTTTGCAAATAACATTTAAGTAAGGTGATAAACGTCTTGGTTGCTGCTGCTTACTCACTTGTTTTTGGACCATGTATCATGATCATTTAATATATGAGCGCTCAAGCTGTTTAAACTTTTCACCTTTCTTCAATCTGAGTGACCTGAACAAAGCTGGAGAGCCAAGGCCTCAGAGAGAGACGATTAAATGGCTCTCGATCTTGTTATATCAGAAACTCTGAGTGGATGATGTTGATGTCCTGCCTTTACAGTAGTTTGTTTCAAGAAGTTAAATCAGCATGGAAAGTCAAGCTTAGTGCTATTTTTTCACTAATGTTCCAGTGGTTTTTTTTTTCTCCGCTGCCTGTTTAGAAATGTGTGTGTTTGGGTGTGTTTTAGCATAGCGTTAGGGTGCAAGATAAAAGTATCTCTTCTACAAAAATTAAATCACAAAATCAGCTTGTAAGAAGCTTAAGCCCAACATTACATGAGTGGCTCAACAAAAATATATATTTTTAATATATTTAAATGATTTAGATAGGGATATAAGTAACAAGCTGGTTAAGTTGGCAGATGATACCAATATAGGTGGGTTGGCAGATAATCTTGACTTGCACAGCATACAGGCTTGGGCAGATTTGTCAGTAAATGTAAAGTATTACACATGGGAAGTAAAAATGTTAGGTTTGAATATACAATAGGCAGTCGGAAAATCGAGAGTACATCTTATGATAAGGATTTAGGAGTCATAGTGGACCTACGCTATCAACTTCCCGACAGTGTTCAGAAGCCATTAAGAAGGCAAACAGAATGTTAGGTTGCATAGCATGGTGTGCAAGTAGGTTATGCTCAAACTTTATAATGTACTGGTGAGGCCTCATCTGAAGTACTGTGTGAAGTTTTGGTCTCTAGGCTACATAAAGGACATAGCAGCACTATGTCACACACGTGCGCATGGGAGGCAGCTAAAGGGCTTGAGTAAGGGCAATTCCGAATCAGACCAGGATGTGGCAGAGTGCACTGACACTTTTTCTCCCTTTCCTGCAGACCATTCACGGGAGATTCCACCTGGCCCTCTTGACGTCACTTGCGGGTCTGAGCCTATGGAAGAAGACCTTGCCCCCTGGCCCCTGTGATGTCACGTCCGGGCTCAAGCCTATAGTTGAAGACCCTTATGAGCCCGACCCCTTTGACCTCACTTCCTGTCTTCCCCTTTAAAAGCCTCCACCTTTTCCCTATTCCCTCAGTTTTGTTTTGGACTCGGTTTTCTGCATATTTTTACGATTTTGCAGCCAGGATACTAATTATACGGGTGGCTGCCCAAACCTTGCTATGACTTGTGGTCAAGTTTGTGACACTAGAAAAGGTCCAGAGAAGAGCGACTTTGCTTATTCCAGGTCTGCAGGGGATGAATTTTGAAGAAAGATTAAAAGAGCTGAGCCTTTTCACTTTTAGCAAAAGAAGATTAAGAGGTGATGTGATTGAAGTATGTCAAATTATGAAGGCAATTAGTACAGTGGATCGAGGACGTTATTTTAAAATGAGTTCATGAAGAACACAGAGACACAGTTGAAAAGTTGTTAAGGGTAAATTTTGCACAAACATTAGGAAGTTTTCCTTTACACAAAGAATGATAGACACTTGGAATAAGCTGCCCAGTAATGTAGTAGACAGTAAACCATTAAGGACTTTCAGAACTAGACAATGTTTTTTTAGAAGAATTAATTGGATAGGACTGGCAAGCATTGTTGAGCTGAATAGTTTGTTCTCGTCTAGATTGTTTTAGTGTTTTAGAAAAGAAGACCAAAGCTTTTCTTCTCTCTATACTGAAGGAACCACCTCACAAAGCAGTTTCATTTTCAGGTTGAATTTGTTCAAAGTATTTTGATTCTAAAATGTAGTGTTGGAATTTATGTTACAGCACCATTAATAAGCAATTATCTGAAGGTGCTTCTAAGATGTAAAAAACCATTCAAAGTTGCTCCATGATCTGGTATTTGGAAGGCTCCAGAATGAGCTGAACAGCTCCCAGCTAAAGATCAGCCTGCTATTGTGGTTAAGGTAGAAATCACAAAAGAGTCTGACAATACCAAAGTGTCATATTGGTTACACCCATTTAATTAGATGCTTATCTAAAGAATTAAAATGATACCAGACTTCATAGACATAAACCACCCTTGGCTAGTCAGACCACCACCAACTGGAATACCAGCCATCTGTATGGAAAACAATGCATCAACAGGCTTGATTATACCCTAGGGACTGTATGAATGAACCAGAATACCTTTTGGCCTTGAGAATGCTCCGTCAGCATGTCACTGTTGGAGACTGGAGGGTGCCTATGAGATTTCTAGGGCTTCTAGTATATTGTGATAAGGTCCATTCAGGAATACAAACACGATGCTCCGTACATTAGGTAATGCATTGTGTTCTGACTCCAGTGGTGACACCAAGCAGACATCTGTTAACGCTTGCAACGTTAGTGTTTACTAAAGATAGTGCTGTTTTGATGTTTCAACCAAGCACAATGTGGAAGAAAATTTCAGTGCAGAACAACTAGAAGAATAATAATATTTTAGCAAAAAAATGAATATTTAAGATGGAAAGAAAAACCTATGGAGAGCTTTGCGATTGGGAGACTTGAAAAACAACCTTGTCAGTGTAAGATGAAGCTGTATGACAGAAAATCGCATCCACTGGTTTTACAGATCTGTGAGATTTGCCACTTAGAACAGAATACAAACAGAATGAAATATCTTGCTTGAGAATGGTTCTTTTGAAGAATTGAAGACGAAATGCTATGTTAATAAAGTCTGAAACTGCAAAGGAAAAAAAAATAATCTAGAGTATAGAAAACATTAGAATGCATTAAAACCATGGTGTTATTTGACATGATGCCAACTGACTCTCAGCATTCCCAAAGGAAAAATGGAGGGGTGGAGTACAGCTAAGAAAATCTGATTATATAGTGTAGGCAGCAATGAAGTCTGATCAATGTTCAATACGTCACTCTGGTCTGTGTATTCAATCATAGTGTATAGAAAACCTGCTTATGAAATATTATTCAATATATTTTATTTCTAATTATTATTATTATTATGAAGTTACATTGCTTGCTTTTCATTTTATTAACTTTGCTTGTGTTTTACTTTTACTTTTATGGTGTAATAGTTTGTAATAAAATTATTTTTGAGCTCTGCTGGGAGAAATGATAAGAAATTACTTTGTTTCCAGAGGTTTCGAGAGGCCAACTCTCTTAGCTAAACAAAGATAGAGTTTTTGCACAATAAACCAACCTTAAAGTACTAAAAGTCATTAATAGACCTGGGCACTTGAAAACCCCAGGCACTGGGGACTTTTGATTTGCAGTCGTCCATACTAGAACACCTTCCAAACTTCTACACCCTTGGACAGCATATGGGGAAGATAACCAGCAAAGCACCAAGCTAATCTCTGCTAAAGTAGTAAGAGAGCATGGTGTAACAACAATAATGACCACAAGACATTGCGAAGGTTTGGGGCAGCCACCCGTATAATTGTTTCTGGCTACAAAACATATTCAGAATCAAGTCCATGTTCACACGACTCAGTCCAAAACAGAACTGATTTAGTATTAACAAGATGGCAGCTTTAAAGGCCATTAAAGGAAGTGATGTCATCAGGACCGGAATCGGAAGTGACGTCGTTGGCTGCCCCAGAGCCGGGCGGGATTTCCCTAGAATGGTCTGCAAGAGATCGAGAGAGAGAATTAGTGCACTTCGCCACCCCCTGGTCCGGCGTGGAATTACATGTATTCGAGCCCTTTAGTTCAGGGGTTCTCAAACTCGGTCCTGGGGGCCCACTGTGGCTGCAGGTTTTTGTTCCAACCAGCTTCTGTTTTTAATTGGACTCCTGTGCTAATTAAGTGAACTGTTGTTTCCCAGATTCCCTGTTTTGGGAACAATATACAAATTAGAAAACGAAGTTTGTTAAAAAAAAAAAGTATTAGAATGTACTAAGCAGTTATATGTATTTTTTTTCTTTTTAACAGTATTTTCATGTTAATTGTCATTCTACTTTTCTAGGTGTTCTAATTGTTTAATTAATCCGTTATTTAATACTTTGTGGGGCTGACGCTAAAGTAGTTGCAGCCTTTCACAATTGAGTGTTGTTTGCTTGGGTTTCTGCTCTGCTTGTTTTTAAATTGTCATTATTAAGATTTAATGAAGGGAGCAAACTGCACAGAGAAAGGGCGAAATGTAATAAAAAGAGAGTTAAGCATTTAAATCCATAGCAAAAACAGAAATATTTCTAAGTTTCTTATAAATGTAAAAATCATGCTGCTGTGCTTTTCTGAATGTAGAATAAAAGATAAATAATACCAGCTAATTAAATGAGATCAGAGTTATCAGGTGTTGTCACTGATTAGGAATCTGGTTGGAACAAAAACCTGCAGCCACAGTGGGCCCCCAGGACCGAGTCTGAGAACCCCTGCTTTAGATGCCTCCTAAACACGCATGTGTGACAATGGGAAGCCAGTCTAAACACTGCAGCTGCTTTTATTCTGCTGAATTTCAATGGGGTTTTCCAGGTTTAAACTGACATGGATTGTACACAGAATGATTGTTTAATACGAGATAATTGTAAATGTGTTAATTGGGTTGTGATTTTTGTTGTTGTTTTTTTGATATTGTGGCTTTGAGCCAACACTGTAAATGGAACTAGCGTTCCAAGGTGCATTTCTCAGCAGTGAACCTCCTAATTGCTCCCTGCAGGACACACTTAGTAACAACTAAGTCACATCTCAGTAGCTGCGATTAACTTTCTCAGCTTATAGAAGTCTGGGCACACACGTCTTGTAAAAATGAATGCAAACTACATGAACAAGATGGAGAGTTTGAGATTTATCCCCTGAAAAAATTTATAGGATTATAGTGGATCCCGAAGGTCACTGACGACAAAGGTCACTGACAACCGTTCCCAGTCAAACGTCATGTAAAATATATCGATATGCAAAAGGAATAACAATTGTTCTTTCAAAGGTAAAGTAAATACTTCATCAGAACACAAAAACAAAAATGATCTTAATAATGCAAAGGTATTTTTATGCTCCTTCATGTCTACTTGGTTTGATTATAAGAAAATGTGAATAAAAATGGGACTTGAAAAGTGGAGTTTATGCTATGCATTCATTTTTGTATGCTATGTGTACCACTTATGTGTTCACTTTTTGCATTGCAGCTTTATATTTTCTAAACTGTTAGTAAACCAGTTCATCAAATGCCACCTCATCTACATGGTTTGATTCCGCAAATGTCATTTCAGAAAGTCATGTCCAATTAAATCCCACTGAACAGAATACATTACTTAATCAATGAGTAGATACATCAGTTTTGTCTAGACTGAAACTACAAATTGCTCAAGTATGTTTGGGGTGTCAGTAACAAAACTGCTGACACTGCTGTTCCAAATACATAGCAGTGCTTGTCCCATGGGCAGTATCCTGTCTGTTTCTAAATCTAGACCTTCCTGTTTGTTTTCAGCATTTGGCAGACGGTGTCCTTTAGCAAGTAAGGAGTTCGAACAGAAACTGCAGGTTTGCAAGATCAAATGGCATTGCTGACATAATATGGGAGTGAGAATAAGTCTAATAAGGGCAGAGCACAAAAGGTTATCGCTTACAGTATCTTTCATACAACAGTATCATAAAGATGTTTTTAAAGCCAATTTAAACTTAAAGAATGAAATAAGGTTTGGTGGAGACTTAAAACCAAAATTATGGAGGGTCTCTAAATATAAAATTTTAAACATTTTTTGATGTTCTTAATCACTCAGTACCCATTACTTGATTAAGAGGTTCAAAGCTAAATTAAAAAATGTTAGGTTTAAACTTTTATTTTAACATGCTTTACTCTCAAAATGACCTATTTCTGCTTTCAGTGCTCTGAACTAACTGGAGCTGCAGCCCTGGTCTGGGGCATAACAAATTGCTTCATGGCTCTGAATTACTTTAAACCACATGCTGGAATAGCCATTTTAGCAGGTGGCATTCGCTTTAGCTGTTTCACTGCTCTGATTCTAAGAAAAGAAATCTAAATTCCTGGTTTCTAAATTTGTATATACTTAAAGAATCAAACAGGACAATGAAAATGCCTCAAACGAAAACATTTGTTTGTAGTGAATACGTTTTCCCTGGTTTGTATTTATTTTCAGCTTCATAGTATTTAATTTTAAATAATTATTTTAATGTTTTATGTTATTTCTCTTAGATTTATTTATTGTTTGTATTCTGCCTCTTTAAATGTGCTGCCATTTTCTGTGCTAGATGGGTAGAACTGCAGGAGGCGGGGCCACCTTGACATCAGTGTTGCTCAGTCCTCCTTCTGGTGTTATATTCAGTGAAGAAATGAGTTTGTAGAGTTTCTTGTATTGTAAGTAGTATATTCTTCTTATATTCTGTTTTTGTGATTACTTTTGCTTGTGTTTATGGATTGTGTTATTTGGATTGTGCTATTAGGCAACTCCTTCTGATTTTTCTTTGCCCTTTCCCCTTTTTTATTAATAAATCCCTCATGATTTCCTCTCCTTTGTTTTGTATACTTTGGCACTTACAGTTTGGCATTTTGAGTTTTAAAAAGCCAGCTCCACTTTTTAGGGCCTACTTAAGCTGAAGCCTGCAGATAATAGTTGGAGCTGACATGAAATGACTCTCTTCTGGACAGACCGGTGAAGTTCCTGGCCTACTTTGTGACTCATATTGGAAGTATCACACCCTTTTCTGTCATATTCAAGTGAGTCTCCAAATCACAACAGAATGCTGATTAGGAATACAAGATGGCATGACTTTTGTCTGAAAAATGCACATCCATGTATGATATGATTCCTCTACTTAAGTCATGCATACCCTAAGTGATAGCATTGTACATAGGTAATTTATTGCATATTTTATCATACCAAAGTACATCACTGGAATATTAATGTGACCCTCTGATTACCACAGGTTATTTTTGCCTGCAATTGCCTATTTCTAAAAGGACACTATTATTCAAGGAGACTCAAGGGAGAGCTATACAAAGGGAAATCCAAAGAACAAATAAACACCAAGAAAGCACAGGCAGGCTGCCAGCTCAAAGGTGATACACTGACACTCTCTTCCTTGTGCCTCTTAGCTTTCTCTTTCATTCTCTCTCTCTTTCCCTCTCTCACATTCCAAGGTTCTTCCCCCAACCAGGGAAACTGCCTGAAACTCTCTTCCTGACTCAACTTAGCCGAATTCTAGTTGGAGACAACTGTAGACACATCGTAGACTGCTGTGTTAATTACAGAGACACTTGGCTAAAGCACCAGTTAGTCACAAAATGATCCATTCCTTCCAGTAGTGTGTTGCTGCCCTCTCATGACTGGGTGTTTCTCCTGCCATTAAATAGGCAACATTATCCTAGCTTGCAGCCATCTCTCCAGGCATCCCTAACATTTGATAGTTCACATTCTGTGTAGCAGCCTGGGGAATCACCAATGATACCTCCCATTGCTTCTCTCTCTCCTACCCTCTGGTGTTAGAAAGGTTTTACTTAAGATCCACCACATATGACAGGGTGTACTGCACACAAGCAGCAGTTGTAGGTGTACAGTATGTATTTACTGAATTCTCACACTGGCATGCATGTAGACGTGCCCAGCTACTGTAAATCGTGGTCTTTTGTACTGTCCTTGCCCTTACCATCTCTCCCGTTTCATAACACCAGAGGTCAGGGTATGAATTCCAGCACAAGTACTATCTTTATGGGGTTTTCATGTTTTCTCCATATCCTTGAGGGTTTGCCTGAGGACCTAGTTTCTTCATATGTTAATTATTTTATTTAGCATGTCTAAATTAGCCTGGTGTAAATAAATGTGGCTGTGCCTGTGAAAACAAATTTGTCCTGCAAGTGACTGCTACCCCAGCACAGTTAGTTGCTGAACTGTGTTTAATGCCCTGGGAGACAAAATGAAACATTTGGCATGTAAAAGTTTGAATGTACACATTCACATATGTGTATGTTTTCAAGTATTTATGCATATTGTAAATATTCATAAGCCCTGAGTGTCCCTGACTAAGATTAAACAAGTTTAAGAATGTTGTTATGTAAATACGTGTATAAAGATGGTCTTTTATTGTGAAAGGTTTTACAGTATGTAAAATACAGCTTGACTGCACAGTAATTATAAAGCAATTAATGTATTTGTGTGTTTGTGCATGGAAGTAGATGTATGCATCTGTAAATGCTTAGACAAGATGTTCACATTTTAAATGCATTATTTGAAAAAAAGTCTGTTCCCATTCATAGGTTTTCTTAATTTTTACTTCACTCGGCAGGAACAATGGTATTCCGTGTTAGGCTCTTTAAGATACCATAAGACAGCAACAGTACAAATCCAATAAATACAGTATCATTGCAAATTTAATTAATATTTTTGTTCACATAAAAAAAATGAAAATTTGATTTAATTAACCACATGCAATAGCTTTTGTTTACCCTACCAGATCTAAGTGGTTGTGACTAATCAGAACAAATCTTGATGCAGCAGTCAGTCGTTTGTTATCTCCCTATGATCTTACAACAAAATTTGCAGACAGAAAATCCACTCCATCCAAAGCGAATGATGCTGTCTTCAAGGCACATAACGACAAAGTTGCACGTTAGCAGAATACAAGGCATTTTACAAAATGAGAAGTTCTAAGAGGGAATTTACAGTAGTGCACAAAGAATGCCTTTACCTCGGGCAACGCCATCACTGCATAAGCATTTTGTGTCACGCAAAGGCCAAAGAATCCAGCTTATGTTTAATGCATGCAGGCCATCTAATTTAGTATATTGGTTATGCAACAACAAAAAATGTCTACAGGTTAGCATTATCACTTCTGCAAGCAGACATCTGAGGCACTTGTGTAAAATCATGATAATTTGATAGTAAAGGAAGCCGCAATTGAAGTACGCCATGTGTACACTTTACTGGGTTATTTGATCTGTGGAGTGTTATTAGGAATAATGCTGAAGCGGGCAGAGGTAAAATTGGTCCGACCCCAGAACAACTTATTTTCCTCCTAGCTGTTCTCAAAAACATGCAAAGCAATTTTACAAATTGGAATGTTTTGTCATTGCAAAAAAAAAAAAATCTCAGTGAAAACTTTCAAGGTACAAAATGTAAAAAACACCTGCCTTATTATGTTGATGATTTTATTATTCTAATCTGTTTTAATGAGTGTTACTGTATGTGCTGAATTTTACAGGTTACACTTATGAAAGAGAGATAAACAGAACTATCTGTCCTTAACAGTTTCACACCCATCCAGCTCTGTCCTGCAACAAAGCAAAATCAAAATTTTACAATAAACCAAGTAAATGGGCAACAAAACAACACTGTAATTACTCTAGAAGAGGCTCATGTCTTCATTGCAAGAGGTTGAAAACCTGCTTTTTAATGTTTATGTCATTCAGAGGCTTTACTGCGTTTACTCCGGCAGATGGCAAACTTGTACTGTTGACGAAACAATGGAGCCACTGCTGCAGTATGAGGCATCTGTGGGACAGCAGCAGAATTTATAATTAATCCAGCTTTTACTAAAGCATCTGCTGCTCTGAAGAATGCCTTTAATGGAGCTTGCTATACTATGACCCAGGATTGTATGAGTGCAAAGAATACCCAAATGTAGCCTATTTTACAAAAATGAACTGAATACTAATATACACCATTTTATACAATTTATACATATATTTATATGTATTAGACACATGTGTAGACTTTTCCTTAAACACATTAAAAAAAACAGACGTACATGTATGCTATATGTAGGCACTGACAAACATGTCTGTATACTATGCTGTATGTGTGCCTGTATGTATGTATATATATATATATATATATATATATATACAATATATATAATATATATATTATATATATATATGTACAGTATGTGTGGGTGTGTGTGTATGTATATATATGTATATATATATATATATATTTTTTTTTATTAGGTCCACTCATCTGCCTCTGAGGAGGACCCCACTTTTGTCATCAGAACACCCTAAATTTGTTATAACATAGCTGAATGAGTTGACTGTAGCATTCTCTGCACATTTTGTTCTATGCTGCTGACAGTACCAACAGATTTTTGAGCCACACATTCATGCTGTGAATCTACCATTTGAACTCATTCCAAAGGTACTGTATTGGACTGAGATCTGGAGATTGTGTAGAACATTGGAGTTAGTCACTGTCACTGTAACCAGCTTAAACAGGTGTTTGCTTTACATTATCCTGCTGGACACATCCATTTGTTGAAGTGTGAACTATAGCATTAAAGAAAGGGAGATCAAGAATGCTTAATTGGTATTCTGCCCAAAAGTTAAAAATGGAAAACCACCAAGAAAAATTGAGAACAGGTCTGAAGGGGAATCGGTTAAGGGAAGATCATTGCTAAAACAAGGTGTAATAAGAAGGGACAAGAGACATGGGAAGGTTTGGGGCAGCCACCCATATAATTTAGTATCCTGGCTGCTAAAGTAAATGCTTTTTAGTTTTAGTCAAGTTTATAAGACCGAGTCCAAAACAGAACTGAATTCCAGTGAAAAGGTGTGAGGCTTTACTTCTGGGAGAAGTGATGTCGTCCTCAGGGCCGGAAGGGATGTCGTCCTCGGGGCCGGGACCGGAAGTGGGGGGTCCCGAGTCGAGGTGGTGGTTCCTGGTGGGATTTCCCGGGAAAGGTCTGCAGGGAACTTAGAAAGAGCGTTAGTGCACCCTGCAACCCCCTGGGCAGATGTATTACTATTCATCTCCAAGCCCTTCAGCTGCCTCCTATTCACATGTGTGTGACAAAGAAAAGAAAACCTAAAAACATCTAAAGCCAAAATGAGTACAAAAGTCAAAGTCGGGAAACAGGTATGTTTGTAGCCAAATAATATGCAACCTGAAACACTTTTATTAGCAGATGAAGTCATCAACCTTCTGTGAAAGTACTGAGTAGCCAGGTTAAATATCGTTTCTCCCATGACATCGCTCAATATGACTTCTGGGTGCAGGTACTTAGTAGCCTGCAGTCACATCCTTGCACAAAAAGGTGGTACCTGAAACAAAAACAAAATGGTGTTATGGTAGAATTAAAATAAATGGTAATTAATGTGTATCACACCATAATGCAACTCCATAGCAAAAAAATAGAACAATCTTCATATTCAGAAATGTGGAAAAAGGTCAATGACTAAAATGAGGAAAATGGTATACAAACTAAAATTCACAAAATTAAGATTACTAATGTTACCAAGAAAACATTCCATACATCATTACACTACCCTTACTGACACATAAGATGTCAGAGAATTATTGTGAGTAAGAAATGAACTAAGAGATTACTTCCAAACCAAGAAGTGTAGTTAAACAGAATGGCATCTCAAAAACGAGAATTAGATGAATAGGAATTGAAAGGGCAAGACGAAACTGTAGTACAATGTCAAAAAGAAGTTGTAACAAGAACTGAACCAAAAACCCTGCCACTAGGGTCTACTTGAAAATGAAAATAGCACTTTGAAGTTAAATAAATTTGAAGTATATGCTGAGGGATATGGATGAGTGTTTAGGTTGCCTTATTTATATGACACATTCTGCAGTAATTTCAAAATGTTGGTGTGGTAAATTAAAATAGACCAGTAATGGAAATAAATGTATTATTTAATAAATGAATCATAAAACTAACTACAGAACATCCAACTTGTATAAGAAGACCTAAATATGTGTAAAAAATATAACTATATTACAACTGCAATCACCACCACCACCAACCTACAAAGGTGATAAAGGCAGTATGGAATATTGGGTTGTTGTCATGTACAAAAAATTCTCAACTCCACCATATTCCTGTCATAGCTGTATAGAGCAGGTGGCATTTTTCAGTTCTTCAGTCATTCAGTTTTGGTGTTCATGTGCCCACTGTTATCTCATCTTCTTGTTTGTACGTGACAGAAGTGAATGCTCCTGTAGTCTTCCTCTGCTGTAGCTCATCTGCTTCAAAGTTCAACACATGATGCATTCCAAGATACCATTCTTCTCAGCAATACTGTATTGTAAAGAGCTGTTATTTCAGTCTTTGCTGCCCTTCTGTAAACTTGGAAAAGTCTGACCTCTCACACTAACAAGGTGTTTCTGCACCCACAGCATCCTCTCTCTAGATATTTTTGTTTATCACACTACTCTTTGTACAATGTAGAGACTGTAGTGTGTGAAAATCTAAAAAAAAAAGGTAGCTATGTCTGGCAGCAACAATCATACTCTTGCTTAGACCATACATCGTGCCCATACTGTTGTTTGAACAACAGCCAAACCTGTACATGCTGTTTACCGAGATATACAGTAGATAGGAAAATCATTAGATAGATAGATAGATCTTTATTTGCTTTTTTAATTAGCTTGTTGATTCAGTTGGCCTCTCTTGAAGTGATGTTACCAATCCAGCACACCATACCACATCACAGATGCTTGAACTGTTATAGAAGATGTGAAGGATGTCACTTTCCACATTAAAAGATTGCAGTCTGCTAAGGAAAAAGAGGCTGCTCTGCTCTTTCTTATGTAGTTTGTCTGTGTTACAAGACCAGTCCAACTTGTCATTGTTGTACTTGAAAGTCTGCATCACCACAACATCCAATCCCTGAATAGTGACCAGACATAGAGGCTCTTTAGTGTGTTGAAAGTCAATAACCAGTTCCTTGGTTTTGCTGATGTTAAGTTGCAGACAATTCTCTTTGCACCAAGAAACAAAGTTCTCCACCTGACCCTTATTATATTATGTCTCA
>JANRMT010062809.1:1621393-1674251 GCA_026402145.1 Polypterus bichir lapradei | reverse complement strand
GCTTATTCTCTTTACATTCTCTACACTGCTGGGTAGTCAAATTGACCTGTTGGTCAGGTAATTTGGTGGGCCTCTCTTGAACTGATGATGACAGCCCAGAACAACCCAGAACAAAATCAGACTGACCATCACAGAGTTATAAAAGATGTAAAGGATGTCATTTCCCACATTAAAGGTACACAGTCTCCTAAGGAAAAATAGCCTTCTCTGCCCTTTCTTATACAGTTCCTTTGTGTTCCGAGACCAGTCCAGCCTGTCATTAATGTGGAACCCCCCCCAAGTACTTGTCGGAGTGAACCACCCCTCCTTGAATAGTGACCGGACATAGAGGCTCTTTGGTACAATGAAAGTCAATAACCAGTTCCTTGGTTTTGATGAAGTTAAGATGCTGACAATATATTTAATAAAGTGGCCATTGAGTTTATATATTTATTCATATATCCATCAATTTTCATATCTGTTTAATCCAATTACTAGATTGCAGAAGGCCAGAGCCTTATGATGTACAGGCAAAATTGCTATATTTTTTAACTGTTATGTGTTTCTAATTTATCTGAGAACATATGCCATAAAAATATACAATTTTTCTACTTTTAAAAGTTCACAGATTAAACAAATAACACAATTCCTTGATTAATAATACCCATGTTCCCTGGTAAATGTCTCTAAGTCTGTCCATAGACAGTTGCATGTAATGTTAGTTCTCTCTATTGCTGAGAACCCGTAGGCAAATTATTCAGTTTTCTGTACAGTTAAAGAGCAGGACAGGACATCACACTCACACAGGATGATTTTTGCACCAATTACTTTAACAATCACATCTCTGGAATGTAGGAGAACATGCAAACTTCACACAAACAGATTTTGAACTCAGGTCCTCAAAGCTGTGAAGATTGAACACTAACCAGTGCAGCATTATGTGGCTCAGTTCTATTTTCTTTCATTTTAAATATCTGTCTCTAAGCAATATACTAAAACACAGTCTTTCAGATATACCCTGTAGGTTATGAGTCTGAATAAAGCTGATAAGATGAAGTCCGTTTGCACCTACGTGACCCTTGGGTGAAGAGGGAGAGAGTTTGATAAAAGGTGGAATTTAATTGATTTTGTCACAGTGGCTTGCAACGTGTGTAATTACACAGCAGCACCAAAAAAAAAAAAAAAAAAAAGCAAAATAAATAAAGCAAAAAAGGGCAGGCTTTTTTATTAAAGGTGATTCTCTTTAGACCAGACGCAGTAAATGAAAAAGGAAACCATTGCAGGGCTTTAGGGTTTTACTGCACATGTAGAGCTCCTTCAGAGTGCCTGCGGGGCCTGATGCTGTGGATATTCTGCGTGGGAGGGAGTTCAGCCTTCTTGCAGACCTCATCAATGTGAACTGCTAAAACTGCCCAGGACTGCTAAATGCCATCTTTAAAATATGGCTTCAGTGGGGCTTGATGTGTGAAGAGAGAGAGAAGGGGAAGGGGAAGGCCTGTACTATTTAGCTATAGATTGCATCGCAGAAATCTGAACATATATTGTGTGTTTGAGCCTGTCAAAAGAGAGTCTTACACATTTAAAAAGTAGAACACATTGTAACACAAGTATAGTTATTGTCATAACAGAAAGAGAAAAGGAAAGGAGGAAACTATACATATAAAGACTTAAGCCATATTTGACAGCTTCCAGAAATAAGCACAGATTTAGGTGGTTAACTAAAAAAGCAATCCTCTTGAATCAATCATCCTCTAAATGCAATGAAAGAAATGTGTTTACACACAAAATGCTGCCCAGCTCCTGCTGTTGATCACATTCATGTGTTCAGACCCAACAAAAGCTTCCATTTATCTGCTGAATTGTCTTTCTGGTTTTGTCTGTGCTTCTATTTTAGGTGACTGGTTATAGTCCATGTTATATGGGTGATGATCCATATGGCACCTCATACATTTAGGCGGTTTTTGTGTACTTTGCCTACTTCAGAAATATCCAAGTGCTTGTTTTCTAACTCGGCTTCTCCTTCTTTTTTCTCTTTAACTGTTACCTCAGTTCATTCAAGGTATGAAGGACACTGAATCAGTTCTTTCACTCTGATTGCTGAATGACAGCCACAAAGCAGTGCTTCAGATTTCATAGATTGTAACCAGATTTGTAAGGATGGCAGCTTACAATATATATCACACAGAATCGATGTAGTTGACCCTTCAGTTAGTGTGGTAAACATAAAATGAGCATCAAATTTAAGAGAAGATTTGGCATCGGAACACTCACTTCCCTCTTGGCGTAGATCAGAGTGATTACATTTACTAGAAAGAAGGCAGTTTACTTGCTGTGGAAGTGACTCAAGTACTTATATTGGATCCTTAAGTGACTAGTTGACTAAGAGCCAAATTCTTGCGTGCATGAGCATGTGAAATAACAAATGTGGCTCTGTGTTTGGAGACAAAATAAACAGCTGTACACGTTGAAATGGTCCAGCAGAGAAGATGGAAGCATATGTACTTGAGCACATTTTTCAGAGGGAACATAACAAGCCAAAAGAGATGATTTATCACATTTTCATGAGCAACACATGTAAAGTTTGTGGAATTCAGCACGGACAAGTGGGTTGATCTTTTCCTACCTTCACTAAACTGAACCAGAGTCTGTTGTTCTGATGATTTTCAGTGAATCTAATGTGAAATGTTAAGTCAGTCACACTAAATGCACCATTCTTCTCTAGTGCAGTGTTTCTCAACATTTAAGTATTTGTGACCCGAGTTTTCATAACAGTTTTAATTGCAACCCCCTAATGTTTTTTTTGAAAAGAACCCACTAATACCAATTTGTTCTTTTTTAATTAAAGGTATGTCATACATGCATATTTTATTATACCTACTTAACTTTTATCGACATTTATCTAACCCTATATTTATTTTTCTAGTATCAGAATGTAGTTTAAGTTAATTTGTTTTGGTTTCAATAGATGCACCTTTCATATTTTCAAATTCTTGTTTTCTTTTTTTCACATCTTCACACCCCCCTTTCTGTTACTTCGTGCCCCCCTAGGGGGGCCCGCCCCACAGTTTGAGAACCACTGCTCTAGTGCCTTACTGGCATTGTATCTCTTTATGGTTGCTAAAGAGAAGATTATAATATTGAGCAATAAAATTAGCATTTCTGAGGGACTGCATGATAGCAGCAAAAAACAGTGTTTAATAGAAGGAACATTCACGTTTGAAGCCCTGGTCTCTATTTTATAGATAACCTTTATACTCTGCCTTAGAAAGGGATGAGGAGTTGGATGGTGAAACACAAATTGTTAGATTCTGAGCAAGCTGCATTAATTGCTCATGGTCCAGTTGTACTACATATCTCCCTCGTCAATGTCTACCATAGTGTTTCTCTGGAAGGTGGGACTTGTTTTCTATGATGATTTCTTTAACCACGTAACCCAATTACAACACCCTGGAAAAATGTCCCTGACAGTCAAAAATCTCAAAAATTAATCACAGTTTTCTGGTAGATCCATTAGTCTATAACAGTATTAAACCCCATGTCATCTTTGATCATGGTCATGTGACATTATTTTTTATAGGAAATCTGACGATTACAGATTTTTTTTAAGCTGAGAGGTCACACACTGGTACCTACTATGACTGCATTTGTGCATAATGATGTGGCACATAGATGTTTTAGAGGAACAAAAAGGGTACATTTTGTTCACTGTGACTGTGATTAAGTAGTTTTTACTAGTTCCAATCTGCCTAATGCCTTTGGAGAAGTGGTAACAAAAGGGATCCAGGTTCACCACGACCGATTAGATCATCACCTCCAAAGGTAGTTTAAACAAATACTGATGCTTAATTCAATTTGGAACCTCATGTTCGTCATGGACAATCCATGACAGTGAACACCGAGTTGACTTACATTTGATATGATAATGACATTGCCACCTTGAGGAAAGGAACAACGCGCATATTTCATAGACTTTCACCACAAAAATCTTTGAATCCCCAGCTGAAATCAATGAACCTCTTAAGAATCTTTGTAGCAAACAAATGGGGAGATAAAACATCATGTAACTGGGGAATAGTCAAAAACTGTCACTGTTGACAAAAAAATCAAGGAGCATTTCTGTGCTGACCTTGGCCATCATCTCTACAAAAGGCACCCAGGCCTATTATTCATAGAAATAACATCACCTGAAGCAGAATCAAAGTGACAAGACAGGCAACAAGTGTCGATGTGCATACTCCTCCTCATGCAATTCTGAATTTAAAATATTATTACTACCAGCAAACTATACAGCCACACTTTATGGAGTAGGTTAAAATTATGTATAGTTTATGTTTTATTGTTGTTTTTGTTAATTTTGAGTTATTATGTTTCATGTCTGTATTTTATTTTCTGTTGGTTTTGTATGTGATACTGCAAATATGATCTGTCTCTTTAAAAATACTGATGTTCCTTGTACTTTGTGAGTGGAGCCCCAAGAGGCGGGACCACCCTGATTTCACCAATCATGGGCCCTCCTTCAGACTAATTAAAATGAGTGCAAAAGCCTGAGAGTGGGAACCATTGTTGTTTTAAGTATTACTGTTTGTGGTTGGAGTTTCTGGTTAGTTTTGATCTCTGTCTTTCATTTAAAGCATTCTGATTACTAAGCTGTGGTTTGGGACTTTATCTGCTTTAGGATTGGCCTTTAGGCAGCCTATTTTGCTCTTTTCTTTGTATATTTGAATATGTTGTTAATCAGTCTGTTAATAAATTTTATTTTTATAAACATCCTGTGCTTGTCTTATTTATGCATGAGAAAAGGCTGATGGATACCCCACTCTTGGTGGGGTTTTTAATACTGATTTTGAATTTTTTACAGATTTTTTGCCAACTTCTCATTTTTGGGGCTGCTCCTGCTAAGTAAGTAGGTTGTCTTGGGGTATGACTGAAGATGAGGTTGTCTGTGCTGGGCAGATCAGGTAGGTTTCTATGTTGCTTTCTTGTTTTGGAGGCCTCAGTCCTGTTTTGCCCTGAAGGAAACTCCATTCATTACGCCAAAAAACAAGCACATAAAAACTAAACACCGATGCCAAATCCATGGGCCTGTGGGCCTGACAAAACATTGGTTCCCTCTACTACAACCACTGCCACTAGCCAGACCAAATCAAATAAACATGCTTATGTGATCAAATGCCTATATTTGTTTGTGTTTATAGGACAGAATTTAATAACTTCATTATACTAACT
Organism: Polypterus bichir lapradei; assembly: GCA_026402145.1. NCBI lineage: Eukaryota > Metazoa > Chordata > Cladistia > Polypteriformes > Polypteridae > Polypterus > Polypterus bichir. The sequence continues at coordinate 1,669,046 of JANRMT010062809.1, read as the reverse complement.
GACTAGACAGCACATACTGTACAATTTACACAGCAATAATTTGCAGTGGGATTACATGAAGAGCCTGTTAATTGGAGGAAACCACAATAGCCTGTACACATTTAATAATAAAGAACAAATAGAGAACATATCACAATAACACAAACTAAGCAGCCATATAATCAATATTTACATGCCTTCCTTCCCCAAAACGTATCATAAAAATCAGTTGCTGATTCCCTTGAGTCAAGCCTGTCCTTGCTAAAGCTGAGCGAACTGTGCATTGTTGGCATTTGCTGACATGCAACGTTCAGGACTGCAGCTGCTGATACTCACAAGCTATGTTCTAAATATGCAGTGCTGTAGCTGGCAGTGAGGAATACATAATAAATTCTGCACTGCTTTAAATAAAAATGTTTTATCATTCAACATTTCTGTTTAATATGCTAACTCAACTGACCAATATAGGCCAAAACTCATCTCTAGGGCTAAGAAGAAAACACAACAAGAGAAGAAACAGACAATAATAATAAAATAGTTGTCCTACTTTACAAAAGCTTCTGTTGGTTTTATTTTCATGAGGGTCCACCTTGAACTTTCTGACAGGCCCATTTGGGGAACCTATATATGATAGTGCCTTGACTATACACAATGCAACTCGACAGCATGCACTGTTAAAGGACATTTTGAGGGCAAATTACAATGAATCTAATTATTCCAGTGGGACTTCATGATTAGGGATTCCATTTAGACAAGAACTTTGCTGTTGGTTATCTTATTACTTTTCACTGAAATTTAATTAGGCTTTAAATTCAACCCCCGATGCATTTTGTTTAGACAAATATTCCTCCTTCTGTTTCCCGAGCCCATTTTTTTATTACATGGGTACAAATAGTCAAATCTTTACTTGGCAACACGGCATGCAGAGGGTAGGAACCAAGCCTTCCAACACTCACAGACAGCACATCAACTCAGAGACTCCAGTTAACTTAACCTGCAAGTCTTTGGAATTCAAGGAGAAATTGGAGTGCTCTTAGTTTCAAAGGACAGAAGGTGCAAGCATCATACAGAAAGCTGAACCCAGGACTCTGGGGCTGTAAGGGAGCCATATTAATCACAACCAGTAGACAAAAAAACATCCATCCATCCATTATCCAACCCGCTATATCCTAATTACAGGGTCACGGGGGTCTGCTGGAGCCAATCCCAGGGTGCAAGGTAGGAAAAAAACCCTGGGCAGGGCACCAGCCCACCACAGGGCGCACACACCCACACCAAGCACAATTTAGAATCGGCAATGCACCTAACCTGCATGTCTTTGGACTGTGGTGAGGAAACCGGAGCACCAGGAGGAAACCCACACAGACACAGGGAGAACATGCAAACTCCACGCAGGGAGGACCCGGGAAGCGAACCCGGGTCTCCTAACTGTGAGGCAGCAGCGCTATCGCTGCACCACCATGCCACCAAAAAAAAAACATTAAAGTCCCAATATTAAAATAAATTGAAATAAACATTACATGATTAACTATTATTGCTCTAAAATAGAAAAATACCTGCTATGCATTTTTTGGTATTTAGCACGGAAGCAATTAAAAGGAAATACATTTAAAACAGAACACAACAAATATCTTATTCAGATGTCTGTTATTATTTAAGTGTTTACTGTTTACCAACTTCACAAAGCAATCAAAAATTACACCATGGGGAGAATCAAAAAAGACCTAGCATGTTAGGCTTGTGCCGGCATTAAAGATAAAAACAAGAAGAGTCAAATGGCAGCCAGTTCCGTCGAAGCACTGCTAAGCTGTCTTTGATATGACAAGGTTGCAGCTTCAAATCCCACCGCTGCCTCACTGTGTGAGGTTGAGCTAGTCACTCTTTGTTGAGAGAATATTTCTCACAGTAGGTTGTGTTGTTTTGCAGTACTGGAATGGCTTTAAAAACATAAAAAACACACACAAAGATGACTGAAAAGTGCAAGAATATCTAAAGGATGCTAACTGAAAACAGAATCTGAGGAAAGTATACTGAGTACTTTAGTTTAAATATATATTTAGAGCTCACGTATTACTTTCTTTGTACCAGAATGAAATTTATAAAATAGCATCCAAATTTCACTTCACTCTGCAGACTGTTCCCTTAAACTCCTCTCATCTGCCACAAAGCAAAGATAAGTATCCATACCTGTAATGATAAAAACAAAAATGAACAAAGCGCAAAGGCATGTGGCTAAGAATTTGACTAATAATCCCTGAAGGCTGCATGCTCAGAGATAAGGTGCGGCGCTACACTCGGGGTGCACTCCATTCGCCTAACATTATTTATACAAACTGCGCCTTTCCATTCGTTTTCTCAAGGTCACAAATTTTTTTTTGCCTCTTGAAACAGATTCTACAATATTGGTAAGAATACAATGAGCAAGTGACGTAATAGTATGTCTAATCAAAATCTCATTACTTTTCCCACATTTATAAGTGGTCACACTGCTGCACGATTTCATTTAAAATGCCTACAATAGTGTTTTTTTTTTCCACTCCTTTATACTATATCTTTCCAGTTTTATGTTGTAGTAATAAATGCAAAAAAATAATGCTCAGGGATACTGAATCACAGTCTGGGCTTAAACTTCAATGCATGAACCTTTCGCATTCACCCCTTGCAGGTTAATTGACAGCTCATAATCGGCTTGGTATGGATGTGTTTGTGCAGTGCCCTGTACTGGCTTGTCATCCCACCTAGGACTTGTCCCTGCCTAGTGTCAAATGATGCTTAGGTGGGGTGCAGCTTTCGTGACCTTGTACTAGATAAAGAACCTTTGGTATCGGCAAAAGAACGATGAAATCAAAGTACAGGGGAAAGGAAAGTGAGGATGGTCAAAGTGGAGGTTGATGGATAAAGTAAAAAGAAGATTTGAAGGAAAAGTGTCTGACTCCAGAGGAGCAGATGCAGGACTGAGCTTTTTGGGGAAGGTTGATATCAGGACTCCACATAGAAGTGGAAAGAGATGAAGAGGAAGAAGAAAAAGGAGGATCGATAAAGTTGTGATCATTGTAGCCACTATGTGAACCAGCTACAAACACACGAGTCCCTATTTAATTAAACCTTTTTTATTTTTTTTGATGTAATACCTTTACGGACTTCTTCACAGGAGACACACAACAGAGAAATCTTATCTTTTTCTGTCATTCTTTCTTCAAACCTCCTCCAGTTAACTTTGTCCTCCTCATCACCCGATACCGATTTTCGGAATGAGGTGAGGCCAGTTTTTCCAATGCCATGATGTGACACAGCGGGACCACTACAAGGTCAAGCACCTCGAAAAACAGGAACATCTACTCTGGAAATCTCTCACTGGTGGCACCTGTAGCACCCAACTACAATTCCCAGGCTGCCCCGCAGGTTTGTACATAGGTAATCCAATAAAGGGGCTTTGCCGCCTAGTGCACTGGGAGAGTAAATAGCCCTGATAGGTGGTCCCAACCTGTCCTTCCACTTTGCTATCCTGCCCAAGAATGGGAATACCAGGACGTCTATTCAGTCTGCCTTCATCTGCTATACTGGTCTTCAAGCCAGGCAAGAATTCAGCCATCCCCTTCAGGAAGCCAGTCTATCCCTGACTTACATTACCTAACTTTTTACTTATCTAATTAAGTAAAAAAATATGTTTATCCCAATCAGACTGCATTTTGCATGTCACTTTAAAATATCTATTAAAATATACATCTTTTTTATCTAACATGCAATATAATTATAAAAATATCACAGACTTTCTGAATTGGGTGGCACAGTAACACCACCTCCCCTCTACAGAGACCTAAGAGCAGTTTCTAGCTTGGTTACTGCCTCACACTGGCCTGATTACAACATTGTTTTAAGTTTAATCATGTTCTAGCCACTTAAAAAGCATTCTTGTTGTCTGATGGCTAAACTATTTAAATGACTCAATATCCAATACTCTGGCTCCTTTCTTTTTGAAATTCTCTCACTACATTTGTTTGTGATGTTCCATCAGTGGTCACTTTTAAATCTCACTTAAAAACTTTACCTTTTCCTTTTTTGTGTTTTAATTGGCTATAAATTAAATGTTATTCTCAAATAGTAATCTTTTATCCCAGCTGTATTGATCCTGATTCAACTATACTAAAATTGCAAGGTTGGCAAACAAGCTAGATGGACTGAATGGTCTCCTGTCATTTGTCAAACATTTTCAGTCTGATCCCACATCATATAAGTGCACTATTTCTCACGTAGATCCCTAAATTAGTTTCTTTGTAGTCTGTTACTTATGTTATCAGGCATTCTGATGTTTATGCACTGAGGCCTGAGCAGTCCAAACTCAATAATAATTGAGGAGACTCGTGTTAAAAGAAGGACACTTGGGATAAATGAATAAGGAAACATAAACACATGCAACACAAAAACATAACGCAAACTAGAGCCACTCTGGGCCTACCTATATATACGAGTATCTGTCTGTAGTCCTATGGGATGGCCAGCCAACTTGACCACTATTAAATTACTCAGCACCTGCTCAATCCTCACTTTCTTCTTTCTACAACTCTGGGTACTCTTGCTCCCTAGAAGGAGAATCCCTCTTTAACAGTACTGATGTTACTTGTTCTTCGTGGGTGGAGCCCCAAAGGGCAGGACCACTCTGATATCACCACTTGGTTGCCCTCCTTCAGACAATTTAAACTGAGTCCAAAAGTTTGAGAATGGGAACCATTTTGGTTTACTGTTGGAGTTGTGCTAGTATTACAGTACATAGTTGGATTTTCCGGTTATTTGTGATCTCTGTCTTTCATTTGAAGGATTCTGATTGGACTGTGTTTTGGGACTTTATTTGCTTTTGGATTGCAGTTTAGGCAACTCCTTTGTGCCTCTTTTTGTTATTTTGAGCTGTTCTTCGTATTTGTGTTAATAAATCTAATTTTCATAAAGATTCTTTGCGTGCCCTGTTTATGCATGACAAAGGTTGATGGTTACATTTGTCATTCACATTTTTCAGCACTGATTTTGAATATTTTAAAAATGTTTTGCCAGCTCCTCATTTTTGGGCCTGTTCAAGCTGAAGTCAGCAGGTTGCTTTGAGGCTGGGCTGAAGCTGAGGTTGACTCTGCTGGGCAGACCAGGTAGGGTTGTATCTTGCTTCCTAGTTTGTTTTGGAGGCCTTGTGCCTACTTTGGAATGGAGGAAACTCTATTCATAACACCTAAATAATCTCAGAGATGGCTTCCAAATCCATGCATTCCATACCCTACTCCATCATTGATAAAGATTAAAGTCAGGCCCTGGGAATACTTCTGTAGGCAATAATGGTCCTCAGGTAAGATGTGACCCTATGAAATTACTGAAGCAGTACTTTCAGAGCTCCTAGGTATCTCCACAAGTCTAAAAACCTGTTAAAGGGTGTCACACACGTGCACATGGGAGGCAGCTAAAGGGCTTGAATGAGGGAAATTCTATGGCGAACCCTTGGGTCGAAGTGCATTAACCCTTTCTCTTCTTCTCCAGGAGACCATTCTCAGGAAATTCCACCTGCCCCCGATGACATCACTTCCGGTTCTGGGAACAATGATGCCACTTCCATTTCCGTCCCTGATGACATCACTTCCGTTAATGGACCTGATGATGCCACTTTCCACTCCAGCCCTGATGATGCCACTTCTGATTCCGGTCCCGATGATGTAATTTCCTCTGCCTCTCCTTAAATACCACTATTTTCTACCTGTGCATCAGTTCCGTTTTTGAACTCCATAATACCAGTTACTTTTCTGTGTTTCAATGACCTGCAATATATGGGGCGGTGGCTACCCCAAACCTTTTTGTGGCTCCTTGGTATTCTTGTTGTGACAAGGGTTAGGTAACCCTGCAGGAGTATGAACAACACATGTAACGTTTTCTGGCTGCTAAAATCTATTGACTTGTAGTTTTTATTGTACCGTTTATTCATTGCTTTAACTTTTGGAGAGATTCCTAACTAAGCCATGATTATCCTCACTTCTATATTGTTTTCCAACTGGCTTTTCATCCATGAAGCCATATAAGACAATACCATTTGAGCATGGGCCATGACAGCCTTTACACCATTTACTTTCTACATGGGTTTAGGGTAAAAAGGGGCCAAAGCCTATCCCAGAAACACTGGGCATTAGTCAAAAACCTGACTTTGTGTAGTGACTGTAAAAAAGGGCAGTCAGCCCAAAAAATTAAAGAGTCAAGATCAGGAAAAAGAACAGTGTGAAACGGCAAATCGATGGTCAAAACCAAAAGTCAAAAATGAGAGAAGCTTGGAAGCCAAATAGTAAATCAAAAATCAAAGTCAAAAGGCAGAACTACTCCACAGAAGCACATTGTCACACAAAAGATTGAAAAAGAAATGGATGTGCAATCCCTTGCACATCATGCACTTTAAAAAAAAATCAAAAAAAGTCACATACTCCTAAGTTAACAGAACTGTCAATCAGATCAAAGTTTTGTCACATCCTGTTGGCAACTGAATGTAACCAATCATGTTAAAAGTTTTCTTATTATGCAATGGATTCCTTGGAACTGTGATCTACTCAATGAAGTGCATAAATAGAGCGCAATGCAGACTCCTCCTTTGTAATACTCGGTAATAAGCTGTTTGTACTCCTGTAAGGGTTACCTTTTGCCAGGCATACATAATAAAGAAGACTGATTGATGCTTTTCTCCTGTGTTTTATTGCTTGAATCGAGGCACCCAGTTGGGGGTACCGGTAAATTTCTTCCATACCAACCCATAAGTGAAAACAATTCTATGTACACGTCTTCTTCATATTACTGTGGAGGAACACAGTGCGACATACTGCATATTTTCGCACAAAGCCACACCAAAATGGATGAATATGCATATTTGTGTGTTTTCTCCACAGGAAAACTAACTACACAGAAAGCTGCTTGCCCCGTATCTCCTTGGATGCAACTGCCCCTTCCAATTTCTTTATTCCTGCAGATGAGTTGCAAGATCCATGCATGGTGGACTTTGAGTTACCTTTCTGTTCCCAAGGCATCTTTAGGACTAACAATAGCCGAAGCTGGACCAGTAGAATAACCAACTCAACAAAATGTCTTCTGGCAGGAAATGAGTCTAGTGATTTTTTTTTTTCAGTAGAGATCTTTACTTAAATACTAAACAACAGGCAGGCGCATGTGGAATGAATGCATGTAAATGCTTCCAGACAGGACTAAACGTGTTTCTCCTGAATAGCACGGATTTCACTGGGAGCAAAATGCAATTTGTTTAGCAATTTGTTTTTGTAAATCGAAACATTTACTTTCATTGCAAATTCAGTTTCATAACAGCACACGAAATTTGACAAATGAGAGGAGACAATTCAGTTTATTGAGCTTATTTGTTTAGCTAATAGCTAAGCTATTCCAATATTTTATCCTGATACTTCTTAAAGGTTGTCAAGGTTTCTGGTTCAACTACATCGTCTCTGTAGTTTGTTCCAGATTCCCACAACTCTTTGCCTAAAGAAGTGCTTCCTGGCTTCAGTCCTAAATAGAGTTCCCTCTTATTTTGACCGATGTCCTCAAGTACGTGATTCATCCTTAAGCTGAAAGAATTCTGCTGAATCTGCTTTATTCATGACTTAAATTTTGCAGACCTGGATTAGGTTCCCATACAGTCCACTCAATTTGAGACTGAACAGGTTTAAATCTCTGAGTCTCTCACAGTATAATAGTAACAACAATAATAATAATAATGAAATGTATTTATGACATATTCTTAAGTCCTGGAATGCACCTGGTTGCTCCCTTCTGCACAGCTTCAGATGCTGCTATGTCTTTGTTTAATGTGCATCATTCTGCTCATCAGTAGTCATATCCTAGCAGCATCTAAAAATTGCACCATCATGTTGTGCCAAATTAATAGGGACTAATTTAAAAAGAATATTTGCTGTAGTAGATGCAAGAGGTGATTCAACCAAGTATTAAATGGAGGGATGAATACATTGTTTACATTTAGTTTTCGGGTTTTAATTTTTTTAGTGGTTCACAATTTTTGTTTCGGACAGCCCTGTTGATAAAATTACCAGTCAAATCCCAAGTTGTGACAATAATTTATGTAAAATAAATATTTGAGGGACCCAATTCTTTCTGAAGGCACATTATATGCCATTGACAGGAGGGAACTGCGTGCCAGTAATATTCTCTGCCGTGTTCACCACCCCATGTAACGATTTGTGATCCTGAGCTCAGTTGGTGTCATTGCAGGATGTTAATTACTAATGAATGAGGTGTTCATTACTAATTAATTAAGTTTTACAATCATGAAGTCAATTTCAATTGTAAAATTCACACAACCAGCCATGGATAAATTATCACGAAAGCATCAAACCATTCCATCTCCTTACCTTTAAATCAATGGGCAGCGCCACCATATAAGTGGCACGGCAGGATTTTCCTTTTACACTGATACTTCACATTCTTCTTTCCTTCCCGAGCATTTTGGAAAGGCTCCAGAATGGGTTTAATTAACTTTATGGTAATCCTAAATTACAGGAGGTTTCACTAGAGAGGAGTCTAGTTCAATGGGCTGTGGAAATCTACCTGATGAAAACACAACAGAGCCCCTTTATTTAATTGGCCTTTGCCTTATGGCTGGCGTTTTTTTTTTTTTTTTTTTTTTAATAGACCATAGAGGTCAGTTTTTAATGAAAAAGCTGCATCAAAAAATATTTCTTATAACAATTTGGAGTTTCCTGCGTATTCTCTTTGGTTTACTAAACTAGAATCAGTGATGTATGGTGCAGGGAGTCTCTTGCACCCAGGGGATTTTGTCACTCTGCATGCTAATTACAACCACGGCAATAAAACCATTTATCATTATGTAAACTTTGAAGGTCTATAATAGTGATTGTGCTATGCGCCACTAAATATGACAAGGCTAGCGCTTTTGTTGTTTTTTTTTTTATACCATACAATGTAAAGAAAGGTCACTGAGGACTGAGCTTTCTACTGTAAGTTTTTATTGTACCTTCCACATTTTAAACCTGATCGTCAGTATGTCTAAGCCACAGGGCAGTATGGTGGTGCAGTGGGTAGCACTGCTGCTTCATGTATCCCACATTCTATAGCCATTTGTTGTCTATGTGGAGTTTGCATGTTCTTGGGTGTGAGTTTTACTCCTGTTTGATTCCCTCTTCTCCAAAGACATGCATTAGGACAACTGATGATTCCAAACTGGCACCAATGTGAGTGTAAGTGCATGCATGAATGGATCTTATTATGAACCAGTGCCCTGTTCTGGGATTTTTCCTGCCTTGTGTCCAGTACTGCCAGGCTCTTAATTAGATTGAGTGGGTTGGAGATGGATATGGTATGATAGCTAAGCCACCACTCAACCCCCAAGCCTGTCTTCCCTGCAGTAAACCTCTTGGCTGCTAGAAGCGCTAGATGGCATTTTGTACCTCAGTCCTGCCCGCAGCTTGTATTACCTGGGAATGTCATTGCTGTTACAACAGATGCTCACTCACCTCCTTGGTAATCTGGCTACAAAGATGTTACTGAACCACATTATATTAACATTTCAATTTTACACGTGATAGGTATTTTAAAATTGGCCTTGCATCTCCTCATGTCTTTTTAGATGGATAGGAATGTCATTTTTGAAAGCAGCACAGCATGGATGACATACATCTGCCTTCCGAAAGGATGTTTTTATTTTTTGCCAGTGGATTTGTTACAGTTGTGGCCCTGGCATGAAACCTGCAGATTACAGACTTATCTGAACCCAGCAAGCAAATGTCACATATTGTATCCATGTAGCAAATTTATTAGAGTAGTTTATCGCATCCACCTTGTGTATCAGACAACAAGGCGTGACAGCTTGTTTATTTGCAAAAAAAAAAAAAAAAAAAAAAAAAAAAGGGGGACGCCAGAGCTGGGGCCATGCGGCACAAATGAGCACTGCGTACCTATGTATGTCAGGATGCATCATTTGGAAGCCACCGCTGAAAAACCCAGCAGGCACAGACAAGTAGAAGGAGTTTATTACCAGAATATTATAGCCAACACTCTGCTCTTTACAAAGGACTCCTCTCCTAAAAATCCCCCTGATCCGATGTGTGAAACTGGCCCACCAGAACACAGCTTTGCCTCTCATGTTGACAGGCTTCCCGCCAGTTGAGATTTGCCTATCTGCTCTCTGATTACTTGGAGGATTTGTTCAGCTAAAAGACCACCAAAGAGCAGGGTCAAGAAAGAAATTACAAAGTATTGTTGCTGCGAATTTCTTCTCCCTTCATTCTGATATAGATCAAATAATATGCCTTAATACCCACACTCACTAGTTTGTAATGTGTGTGCTAATAACGCAAAGTTGGGAGTGCACAGTGGCACAGTGGCTGGTGCTTGTACCTCACAACACTGAGGGGCTTTGAACTCTAAACCTTTAAACTCTAAACCTTGTGTGTTGACTTTGCATGTTTTTCCCTTGTCAGTGTGATTCTCCAGTGTCCTTCCAGGTACTTAGGCTCCAAACTTGCTGATTTAATGTCATCTTCTGACTCGTATAACTCTAAGAAAGTCACCCAACCTGGTTTTGTTCCATTTCAAAAAAATACCTGTAAATATAGGGACTGGACTTATAAAGGCATTATTTACCGTAAAATAGAAGTTGTTTGCATTGTTGGTCAAATGACATCTCTAAACATGTGAACAATCTTCTGTGTGTGTGTGTGTGTGTGTGTGTCCGGCAACATACTTGCATCCTGTCCAGGGTTAATTTTAGCCTTGACACCCTGTTAAAAAAAGTGGAGTTAGAAAATGGATGAAAGGGTGTGTGTATTCTCAAATATTTGTTACTTTTTCACAGGTCTGTTTTGTTTGTAGCTCACCACTTCCTCTCACAGAAAGTGTCCATATTTAGAAAACCTCAAAAGCAAATTAATACAAAATTTACTTTCCTTGTTGACACTTTAAGGGTGGTTTGCACTTTATGGAGTGTTCTTCCATTTAAGGGATGACTTTTAATATCCTTTTTTTTTACCATAGCTCATTTTTTATATATATATATCTTTAGTCATGGGCGGCACAGTGGTAGCACTGCTGCCTTTCAGTAAGGAGAACAGACTTTGCACCCCGGGTCATTCCTGCATGGAGTTTGCATGTTCTCCCTGTGTCTGTGCGTGTTTCCTTAAACAATCCAACATGCAGATTAGGTGGATACCTAACGGATTTGCCCTAGTGTGCGTGAGAGAGTGGACTGGCATCCTTTCCGTTGACTGTTTTTACCTTGCATACTGTGCTCCATTGCCCCAGCCCAGGATTAAGTGGGCTTAGAAAATAGTAGGGTTTGGTGTCTTTAACTATTTTAGTGGTAATCGCAGTGAATGTCTGTATTATATATTTTTCTTTATCAACTTAATTGTCAAATTTCTTCTTTTCCAAAAGTACAACAGCAGCTCAGGCTTGTCAATATGCTGATCAATTATTAGAAAAAAATTAATTAGCGTAATCTTCAAAAATCATGGGGTGGGTGTGAGGATCTTCTAATCTGTCTCGGTATACCAAAGCTAAGGCCACCAATTCATTTGCTTTTATTATGATACACCTTTGCTGTTACCTTGTTACTTTTCATGTTCTCAAGTCTGCCCTTAGTAAACAGTCTGCATTGTTTCCAAATATATAAATAAGTGGTTCACCACTGAAAAGTACATTCTGTGATGGTTAGTGATGGGGCCTCAAAGCTTCCAAGACTTGTTTTTAATTTTCAAGCCTGGTTGGTCTCTGTGTGCAGTTTGCATTCTCTTTCTGTATCTGTTAGGGTAATTATGGTTTCCTCCTACCGCCCTTAAATACACAGAATTAGACTAAAAGTGAGCATATCATGGAACCGGCAGACATTCCTAAACTAGATAGAAAAGACTCAAGTTTCCTGCATCCATATAACAGTACAAGTCAATTTAGAAAATGGATAAGTGGAGTATTCCTTCAAAGTTCTAATTTTGAAATACAGCTTTAATAAGTATTATATGAAATATATAATACATTCATAATAATATCTTCTAAGACTAGCATCTTGCCCAGGGTTTTTAACTGCCTTGCATTAGGACAATTGTGACGGGAGTAGGCTATTCAACCCGACAAGCTTGTCTATCCATCCTATTCACCTAGAAAGTCCAAAATAACATCAAGTCGAGATTTGAAGGACCCTGAAGTCCTACACTACACCATACTACATCAATGTTTCTATGGTTTTCTGTGTGAAGAAACACTTTGTGTGAAATCTGCCCCAAAAATGTGTTTCTGTATTCTTGTTGAAGAATTTATTTTAAAGTAAAATTCCCTTCATATATTTCATGTCACCTCTCACTTAAACCAAAAAGTTTTAGCTCTTTTAAACTCTTCTCATAGATCATACCCCTCAATCCAAATATCCGCTTAGTTGCTCTCCTCTTGACTTTCTCTATCACTTTTACATATTTTTTGTAAAAATTACAGCCAGGTTAATTAATGTTCCATTACCATGTTGACCATTCTAAAACCCAGCCATTAATATTCTGAGTTAATTTCATGAAATGTTTGAGATCATGGGGAATAAGAACTTATCCTAGCAAACAGAAGACACAAAGCCTGGATAAGGTGACAGTTACAGGATATATTTACTCATATTGGGACCATTTAAAGTTAGAAGATGCCCTAACATACCTGTGGGAAGACAAAAACAGAATACATGGAGGAAGAAACCATATGACGAGTATTTTTGGAATGTTCCATGGAACATAAAATTCTGAAACCTGCTAAATCCAATTCAGAATTGCTGTGGGATGGAGCATATCTCAGAAATACTTGATAGAGTTCTGGACTGGGTGCCAGTTTATTGCAGAGCCCACCAAATCATTTTGATGTTAAGGTATACTGTACATATTTGAGGATGGTAGAGGAGGCAACATTTAACCAAAAACTAATCATCAATGAGTGTTTTTCCAATGAATAAAGATCCTCTTGAGTATGTATCTTACAGGCCAATCTTTCTACTGATTAATGACATGAAGGTCTTGGCAAATATTTTATCCATAAACAACAGTCAAAAGATCAATCTAAGCTTGTTAAAGATATTGTAAGAAAGACAAACATTTTGAGGTAAGGTACTTTTACTTACTAACCAAAGCACTGGAAAATTGTAACATTTCAGATATTGTTGGACACATGCAAGTGAGTTAATTTCACTGCATTCTGTACACGTGACCCTATAATGCAGATGTCTTCGGGGACATGGGAGGAAAAAGTGTAGAATCAAGGAGAACATATAAACTAAATACAGATAATTAGGCACCACTCTTCTGTATTGGGCGTGACAATTATAATTTCCTTTTTATTAAAATGAGAGACAATTTAAAGGCATATGTTGAACATCCACAACATGAATATTTCTAAATTCCTCACCAGTAAGTCTGTCTGTCTGTCCAGTTTATGAATCTGGTCTAAAGAACCAGAACCTACTCCAAAAGTTGTAGACATAAAACAGAAACCAACCCCAGACAGGCAGCCAGTACAAACTAACACATACCTCCACTCTCACTGTTACCAGGCTATTAGAGTCACCTCTTGACTTAACTTGTATGCATTTTAGAATGTAAGAGGAAGTCTGGAAATTAGGAGAATATGGAAACCCCCACAATGACCACCCTGAGCTCCAAACTGAGTCTGCTTAGCTCAACACAAGGTCACCCAGCTGTCAGAAATCAGCCTGGGATAGGGGCTGTCTCTCACTGGGCACACTCACACTCTTCCTAACTTGTTATAAAGTTGATATTTTTAGGATAGGAACTTTACCATTACATGCACGAATTGTTAAAAGGAATTAGAAAGAATCCCAGCAGCCCTACCATCAAATTTTCATACAGTAAGTCTCAACAGAATTTTAGGCGTCAGGGATAGATAGCGGGAAACACAAAAACCAGGCCGCACTTAAACGCTGTGGCAATGAATGCACAGCTGTGCCTTTAGTTCAGAATATCACGCATATCAAATGCATCGCTTTTTTATATCCATAAAAGATGCTGATTTGTACTTCACTGAAAAAGTAAATAAATAAAAAATGATGCTCTCATGGTCAAGGCTGGCATCTCTGCCGATTTCTCCTCTGATTACTTTTGCTAAAGCATGAAGCCTGCAGGAATTGCTTTATTTTTTGAGATTGTTGCTTGAGTCGCACTGCCAGTGTATATAAGCAGATGGCCTCAGCCACAGCGCATCAGTTAATAGTGTCAGATAGTCACCATAACGGCTTCATTGCAGTTTTACAGTATCCTCCTTCACCCCGCCTCTGAAAGTCATTTAGCAAACAGCTTCCAGAAGCCTTGGGCTCCCTTCCAGTTCTAAATACAGATTTAATTCACAATAATAGCACTTTCAATCTTTAACAACTGCAGTCTTGTACAAAATCCACTCACAATGCGAAGCAGTAAAAATGTTCAGGTAGCTGCAATAATAAGGCTTTCCATTTCTGCTATTTAATGCAGTCTGGTTATATTGTAAAGGATTGGAATCACCCCCGCTCCCCACATGCACACACTTTTAAACCCAGGCCACAAAATTATTTTAAATTATCCTCAATAAACTTACAATCTAGAGGAAAAAAAAAAATGTTTGCTCTAAAAATTGCCTTTTTGGCATCTGTACTGGCATTTCATATCTTGTGATATCAGCTTATAACAGTCTTTTTCTACATTTTAAAAGGCAAGCATGACAGTGTATATAAAGATGCAGTGGGATTGTATTTTTATTTTATATAGCTTAATGCATCAATTTCAGCCTTTATTGACTACAATGTTAATTTTAATAAACAACAAGGGGGAAAAAAGTCACAATGCCCTTCCAGACTGGGTTGAGTTCTCATGACATTTTTACAAAATGCCTTCATTTAAATTCATTTTAACAAGGCTTCCTACTTGTAGCAGATGTGGAACTTTAGAGTGCTTCCTATTAAATTTGTAGATAATCTAAAGTTTTCATAGATAAAGGTACTGTTGTTACGCTCTTTTTCTTATCTAGCTATTATTTTAAGTTCATATTTGGATGGCATACTGGCCTAGTGGCGAGATCAATCCCAGCCTGTTATTTGCTGTAAATCACCTTAAACTGCTAGTGTCACAAACAATATATGTGTTTCTGAAGGAAACAGAGCCAATCAGGACTGTTGGCAATTGAAAGAAGAGTGCAAGTCATAGTAGGATGACAACCATAATGCTGTGGAGAGTGATGGGTAATGTAAGTTTGCCTTTTATACCACCAGTGTTAAATAGAATTGTGTAAATTAGCTGATAACAAGTACCTGTATATTTATTAGTTTATTTACTCGTAATTTGTATAAATTGGTATTGTGCATGATAAAGATCATTAAAATAGCTAGCAGGACAATAAGCCTCTGAGACCAGTTTCCATTCGGGGAAAGATGCGGAAATGGTGCAGAGCAGCTGGGGGTTCACATGGACAAGAAACTGGACTGATCTGACAACTCAGTGGTGCTGTAGAATAAGGGCTTGCTAAGGAGATGCAGGTCTTTTGACGTGTGCAGCAAGCTGTATTAAATGTTCTACCAGTCCATAGTAGCCAGTGTGGTGCTCTATGCTGTAGTCCTGATGCTGCAGGAGAAGCAACCTGAGCTCAAAATAAGCGCAATGCCTGAATAAATTTATCAGGCAAACCTGCTCCATCACAGAATGAATCCAGGACATGAAGGAAGCTGTTGTGGAAAAGAGGATGGTGGCAAAATTGAATGCCATCAAAAAAATCCCCCCTTTAGGCTCTCTTTTGAAACACTTTTAGCCACAGGCTCATTCCATTACAGTGTGCTAAGAAGCACCTCTGGGGTTTTTTTCTGTGCACTGTCACCCAATGTGCTTGTTAATTTTAATTTTATTTATTTATTAACTTATCAAATGATTGATTAATTTGTTGTATTATCTCTCCTAATAGGTTGTATCCTTGTTTTTTATATTTCTGCTGCTGTAGTCATCTGAATTTCCCCATGGAATCAATAAAGTTTATCTAATCTAACCTAATCTAATCTAATCTAATCTTTAGTGTTTCTTGTTATGTACCAGTAATTTTGGTTTCTTACAGAGGCTCCTATAGTCAAGTTATGGTTCTAAATTTATAGACTTATAATGATTGTTAATATTAACATGAGGACTCTTTTTTTAATGTACCTGCTGAATGCTATTCAGTTTGTTCATGTTAATACTGGAGGTAATATAGGTTAACACTATAGTGAAGTTCATGTAAATTGATTCTAGAGTTAAGTTATTCTCTCCTCCAACCACACATATTCTCACACATCTATCCACCTTAACGCCACCATGTGGGACTGTTAAGCATATACAGTTTTTCTGATCACCTTAACAACGATTTTAAAAATACCGTACCCTTGCCCTGTTTGTGTATTGCATTGCAGCTATGTCCTTTCCTGTGCCTCCTGTTTAGTGTTCTGACTGATGTCCTGTTATGAAGAGTATCAACCTGATTCAGTGTCCTAAAGTCACAAGCCTTACTGCTTGAAAATACTCAGAGGCAGCTAAAGACTTGGAGAAGCAACAATCTCTGACAAAGAGCTCAAGCTGATATGAAATACAACAAGTGACACAAGAAAGCCCTTGGGGCCTCTTCCTCTTTGTCTCTCTTTGTCTCTTTCTCTCCCTCATTTAAACATTAGTCCACTCCACATAAGACACATCAGTAAGATTTCTAGAAAGAATTCAGAATTTAGGTGTAATCATAGACTCTGACTTAAACTTTAAATCACACAATAACAATATTACTAGACTGCATTTTTCTATCTAAGGAATATCATAAAAGTTAGACCTCTTATAACACTGCAAGATGCTGAGAAATCAATTCATGCTTTTTGTTTTTAATCGGCTAGATTACTGTAATGCACTCCTAACTGGATTACTTAAGAAAGACATCAATCGGTTGCAATTTGTGCAGTAAGAATCTTAACTAGAAAAAGGAAATCTGAGTACACTCACCCTTCTTAGTATTGTTGCATTAGTTACCTGCTGTAAACCTCATTAAATAATTCTTAATACCCCAGCATGACAAAGCGAAAATGGAATTTTAGGAACTTTTGCTAATTTATTAATAGTAAAAAACTGAAATATCACATTGTCACAAGTATTCAGACCCATTCCTAGGACACTTATAAACTGGCCCCATTGTATTCTATTCTATTGACCATCATTTGAATGTTTCTAAACCTTGTTGGGATTCCAACTCTGGTTCAATTCATTGGACATGACTAGGAAAAGTATACACCCATCTATATGAGATTCCACAGATGAATATGTGTTTTAGAGAAAAAACCAAGCCATGTGGTCGAAGGAATTGCCTGTGAGAGCTTAGAGATACGATTGTCTAGGGACATGTCTGGGGAAGGCTACAGCATTAGATAGATAGATAGATAGATAGATAGATAGATACTTTATTAATCCCAAGGGGAAATTCACATAATCCAGCAGCAGTATACTGATACAAAAAACATTATTAAATTAAATAGTAATAAAAATGCATTTAAAAGCAGACAATAACTTTGAGGAATGTTAGCATTTACTCCCCCGGGTGGAATTGAAGAATTAAACCTTCCCAAGAACACAGTGACCTCCATAATTCTTAAATGAAGAAGTTTGATACTATGACTCTTCCAAGAGCTAGCTGCCTGGCAAAACAGAGCAATCGGGAGAGAAGAAGAAACTTGGAAAGAGAGGTGACGAAGATCCTAATAGTCCCTTTGGCTGAGCTCCAGAGAATCTGTGTGGAGATGGGAGAAACTTCCAGAAATATAACACTGCTACAACAAGCCAGTAATTTGGGTTTTATGATACAGTGGCCAGACAGAAGCCTCTTCTCACACATGGAAGCCTACTTGATATTTGCAAAACAGCACCTAAAGGACTCTTACACTGTGAGAAACAAAATTTTCTGGTCTGATGAAACCAAGACTGAACTGTTGAGTCTCAATTCTAAGCATCACATATGGAAGAAACCAGGCACTGTTCATCACCTGTGCAATACTATCCCAATGGTGAAGAATGGTAGTGGCAACTTCATACTATGGGGTTGTTTTTTAGTGACAGGAAATGAAAGACTAGTCAGGGTTGAGGGAAAGTTCAAAAGACCAAAGTACAGAAATGTCCTTGGTGAAAAGCTTCTCCAAAAGGACAATTACCCTAAGCATAAATCAAAGACAACACAGGTGTGGCTTAGCGTCAACTCTATGAATTTTATGAGTAGCCAAGCCAGAGTCCAGACTTGAACCTAATTAAACATCTCTGGAGAGACCTGAAAATAACTGTTCACTGACGGTGTCCATCCAACTTGACAGAGCTTGAGAGGATCTGCAGAAAAGAATGACAGAAAATGCGCAACTCCAGGTGTGCAATGCTTGCCATGTCATACCCAAAAAGACTCCCGGCTGAAATATTAACTTACATGCTCTGCACTCAGCTGATGGGGACTTTATGCAGACAAACAATGAAGCAGAAGCGATTGATATCAGCACTATCCAATAGGATGGACTGGCAACTGAAAAAGAAGCAGTATCCTGGACAGGAAAGAACAGACATAATTGCCTTGGCTGTGTACAGTATGGTGTGAAATGGAAAAGAGAAAGTTGGGGGGAAGTTCACGAAATATACAAAGCTCAATGAGTAGCAAGCAATATAAAATTTGAGTGCCAGTGCCGGACACTGTAGCTGTGAGAAATGGTGTTTCTTCAAACAGTAGGAAGAGTGAAGTAGAGGTGAAAGTGGTATCATCGAATCCAAGACAAGGAGGACAGGTGGCACTCTATATGTTTAAATTTAACTGGTGTCCTGCGAGCTACACCATTGTAATATGCATTTGCATTTACAGATTTTAAAAGACCCCCCACCTCCCACCATTCCCTCCAAAATTGCTTATGTTTATATACACGTCTGTTTACTTTGAACAGGGATACCCCACTGCTCTCCAAATTTTTTTACATATACATTCACATCTCTGGACTTCAAATGGGGTCCCCTGACCCCTTCCACTTTAAACACTAGAGAAAACAACCCCAAAAGTAAAAACATTCACTTCATTTCATGAGCCGCCTAAATATGCAGCCTGTAAACATCATTGCTGTTTGTTCATAAGTTAAAGTAAAGTAAAATGTGATTCAGTGTTAGAACTTTATTGTTTGCCTGTGGCTAAAAAAATATAAGTTTGGACAAACAACTGACAAAAAAACACAAAAAGAAATACTTAAGTGAACGAAAATCATAAACATCTATTAATGATAATAATCCATCCATCCATCCATTATCCAACCCGCTATATCCTAACTACAGGGTTACGGGGGTCCGCTGAATCCAATCCCAGTCAACACAGAGGACAAGGCAGGAAACAAACCCCAGGAAGAGTGCCAGCCCACCGCAAGGCACACACACACCAAGCACACACTAAGGACAATTTAGGTGAACTCGGGTCTCCTAACTGCAAGGCAGCAGTGCTACTCCTGCACCACTGCGCCACCGTGCCGCACTAATGATAATAATATATACTCAAATTGCACATTATTTTAACAGATTATCTTTTCAATTCAAAAGCATACACCTTTCCTATAAAATTGTTTTATTGTAATGACCATCAACAAAAGTCGTTACGAAAAGCTGCAATTGACCTAGTTCAGGAATGTTTTACTTATGGGCAAATGTGTATAGCATGTTGAAGAGTAAGTAGCTCCATGTACTTAATATTATTACTGTATTATTTAAAATTTGACTGGCAACTTAATCCAAGTTGATTTACAACATTTGAGATGCAATTGGCTATATTTCTCTTGTTTTTCCAGTTGGAGTGACTTACTCATGGTCACACAGTGTCAGAAGTGGGATTTGGACCCACAACTTCAGGGTTTGAGGTCCTAGATCCAAAGCCTTAACCACTATACCACACTGCCTGTCAATAATGTTAGCCTATGGTAAAAACTTAACAAATATTGTACACAGAAAAATACTTAGTTACATGGTACTTCTTATACAATCGATTAACTGATGGCAGTATAACTGAGGCCCATTGTCTTAGGAACATTCCAGGCAAAGCTGAGAGACACAGCTAGTACAACATATACAGTAAAACAGATCATTGAAAATGTTGCCCAAATTTCAATGCTTAATATTTTGACAAATTCCATACAGAGAATTCTGATTTTTTTTAGAATGTGGAAAAACCAATGGTCCTTAGTAATAGCAATATGATGTATATTACACCTATTCAACTGAAAGCTTCTAAACAAATCACATATATCACAAAGGAGTGCACATTTTAAAAGTTAAATGTGGAGAGAGAATTTCTTCTGTGTTTTACTCATTCATGGAGCACCTAACCCAGAATACTGTTAAAAGGTCCAATCAGCAAAAAGCTCCTACTGTGGATGCTTGAAGTCATGTGCAAATGATATAAAGCATAAATTACTTAATCATGGATGATATGTAAGTAGATGTTTCAAAAGTATAACATTGTGTGACTGTCATTGGTTATCATTCTTATTTTACTTAGTTTACAAATTCAATTAAATAAAAAAGTACCACTTGTTAGTTTTGTGGAGTGCAGGGGGAACAATCAGAAAGGACCATTTGCCAAGGTGCTGGATGAAGACTTTTATTTTAACCACATTTTGAATTCATCTCACAAAGTGTTGATAAAATGTAAAAGTTGTATGATATGTTGTTAAATAGTAGAGTGTGCTTCACTACAGGGTATATGATTTGCGAAGTACGCTGAAGTAATGCTTAATATAATGAGCAAGAGCAGAACACACAATGCCAAGATGCCATGTCTCCTCTCCTATGGGGAATGTCTTTATAATCCAAGTGTAATTAATAACAGTCGATGAAAAGGTGTATTGGGAACTCTTCAAGAATATATCCAGGCATTTGTGCTTCTCTGCTATATAGGAGAAGGGCAACAAGTACTACTGGAGCAAGTGCTCTTTGAAAATGGGAATAAAGTGTACTGTTATAAATATTTATACAGGAGTGCAGCAACGTTAAGAAATAAAGTTAAAAGGTCAGCTAACCAAAAACATCAACATTTTAATTATTTATCTTATTTTTTTGTCTTGTTATATGTATGACTAGGGCACCTATAATGATACAAGATTGCAGCAGCCATTTAACAGTAAAACCTTTTTAGAGGAGGCAATGCTTAATCAAAATGTTTGGCAGTTGTTGCCACATTTGGCCAATAAATTTCTACATTTCTGTGCTATGATGGTATTTTCCAGAAATGCACAAAAAGCTTCCATTGCTTAGAATGACAGAGGATGACAAATGGCATTTCCTATCTCTGAAGTCAAAAGCCTTTTTAAAATCAATAAATGTGAAGGAGCGATCATTCACCCCGTCTGGGGCTTGGGAGAGGATATGGATTAAGTTTTTTATCTACAGTGATGGCAGTTTTAGGAATTGAACATTTACAAATAATGTTGTGCAGATTTATTTTTTAATGGATAATTGATATCATGGTGTTATGTTTTTCAGAAGGAGTTTATTTCTCTGAGGGGAATGTGCTTTTTCAGCACTGCTTATTTAATTTCTGCAATTTTCCATCAGTAATATGAGGTGGCACAGTGGTTAGAATTGCTACTTCTGAAGTCGAGAATCAAGAATTCCAACCTAGACACTACCTTTAGATATTATGCCAGTAAGCAGACAGATGGTAGAAAGAGAAATTGACTGCGAGATGGACAAATCTCAGGCATGGGTCATTACTAAAGTAAAAGGTTACCAAGAAACCTAAGCCCAATATGCTAACCAACTCATAGTTAAAATAAGACTGCAAAACTTCAAGCAAAAAATAACAAGACTAACCACCACTAACACAATAAAAATTCTTTTTTTACAATCCAGAAACGTAAACATCTAGGAAGTGCGCAATACTGACCTTTTCTTCTGTGAAGTAATGATTGGTAACAACCAGTTTCACAAGGTTAGCAACTTGAATATTAATACTTACAAAATGGCGGTACAGAAGGACACAAATAATTACAGAACTTTTCAGTAACCTCAAATAAACTTGAAAATCAGAATAACCATATGCAAAAACAAAATTAAACAAATGCAGATAAATATGTAAAAATATGTTCCACAAAGGCTAGAAAAATTTTAAATACAGTGGTGTGAAAAACTATTTGCCCCCTTCCTGATTTCTTATTCTTTTGCATGTTTGTCACACAAAATGTTTCTGATCATCAAACACATTTAACCATTAGTCAAATATAACACAAGTAAACACAAAATGCAGTTTTTAAATGATGGTTTTTATTATTTAGGGAGAAAAAAAAAATCCAAACCTACATGGCCCTGTGTGAAAAAGTAATTGCCCCCTGAACCTAATAACTGGTTGGGCCACCCTTAGCAGCAATAACTGCAATCAAGCGTTTGCGATAACTTGCAATGAGTCTTTTACAGCGCTCTGGAGGAATTTTGGCCCACTCATCTTTGCAGAATTGTTGTAATTCAGCTTTATTTGAGGGTTTTCTAGCATGAACCGCCTTTTTAAGGTCATGCCATAGCATCTCAATTGGATTCAGGTCAGGACTTTGACTAGGCACTCCAAAGTCTTCATTTTGTTTTTCTTCAGCCATTCAGAGGTGAATTTGCTGATGTGTTTTGGGTCATTGTCCTGTTGCAGCACCCAAGATCGCTTCAGCTTGAGTTGACGAACAGATGGCCAGACATTCTCCTTCAGGAGTTTTTGGTAGACAGTAGAATTCATGGTTCCATCTATCACAGCAAGCCTTCCAGGTCCTGAAGCAGCAAAACAACCCCAGACCATCACACTACCACCACCATATTTTACTGTTGGTATGATGTTCTTTTTCTGAAATGCTGTGTTCCTTTTACGCCAAATGTAACGGGTCATTTGCCTTCCAAAAAGTTCAACTTTTGTCTCATCAGTCCACAAGGTATTTTCCCAAAAGTCTTGGCAATCATTGAGATGTTTCTTAGCAAAATTGAGACGAGCCCTAATGTTTTTTTTGCTTAACAGTGGTTTGCGTCTTGGAAATCTGCCATGCAGGCCGTTTTTGCCCAGTCTCTTACTTATGGTGGAGTCGTGAACACTGACCTTAATTGAAACAAGTGAGGCCTGCAGTTCTTTAGACGTTGTCCTGGGGTCTTTTGTGACCTCTCAGATGAGTCGTCTCTGCGCTCTTGGGGTAATTTTGGTCGGCCGGCCACTCCTGGGAAGGTTCACCAATGTTCCATGTTTTTGCCATTTGTGGATAATGGCTCTCACTGTGGTTCGCTGGAGTCCCAAAGCTTTAGAAATGGCTTTATAACCTTTACCAGACTGATAGATCTCAATTACTTCTGTTCTCATTTGTTCCTGAATTTCTTTGGATCTTGGCATGATGTCTAGCTTTTGAGGTGCTTTTGGTCTACTTCTCTGTGTCAGGCAGCTCCTATTTAAGTGATTTCTTGATTGAAACAGGTGTGGCAGTAATCAGGCCTGGGGGTGGCTACGGAAATTGAACTCAGGTGTGATACACCACAGTTAGGTTATTTTTTAACAAGGGGGCAATTACTTTTCACACAGGGCCATGTAGGTTTGGATTTTTTTTTCTCCCTAAATAATAAAAATCATCATTTAAAAACTGCATTTTGTGTTTACTTGTGTTATATTTGACTAATGGTTAAATGTGTTTGATGATCAGAAACATTTTGTGTGACAAACATGCAAAAGAATAAGAAATCAGGAAGGGGGCAAATAGTTTTTCACACCACTGTAAATCCAGCTCACAACAGTTAAACATTAGAAAAATTCTAATAGTCCATTCAGCCTAACCCTAACTCTATCAACCCTGGATGTGGTACCAGGCTGCACAGTAAAAACAGGAAAATATAGAGCTGACAATTAAATGAACATTCAAGTGCTTAGGATTTGGAATAACACCAGTAAAAACGGCAGTGGACATGGGAAAAAGTGCAAACTCTACACATTAGAACAATAAGGACAAGAACAGGTCATTCACCCCAACAAGCTTGTCCATCCTACTCAACTATTTTTTCCTCAATTACAACAAGTCTAGTTTGAAAGCTTCTTAGAACACCACTCGCTACCACACTACTTGGTGATTTATTCTGTGTCTATGGCTGAATGTGTATAGAAAAACTTTTTAACATTTGTGTGAAGTCTACACTTACACATTTTCATCTGTGTTCATCTATTCTTGTTGAAAATAGTATGAGATTCACTGTACTAATTCACAGTTTTATTTCCATTTCCAAGGATGTGCATGTTAGTTTGACTGACACCCCTACATAACCATGGTGTGAATGTGAGAGTAAGTGTGCTCTACAAGAGGATGGGACTCTCTAAAGGGTGTGTTTCTAGTTTGTATTTCAAGCTGGTAGTAGAGGTTCCAGCCTCCTCTGGCCCCAAATTAAGCAGTTTTGAGTTCTATTCAGATTAGTAATCAAAGTATTCTTACAATCAGTGCCCCCTCCAGTATGTTGTACATCGATCAGAGCCATCGCTCCAGTAAGATTATGCTAAAGGTTGTCCAGGTAATACTGTCTAATGGCAAGAAGACCCTTAATACTTATGCTGTACTAGACGATGGATCTGAGCGCACAATTATCTTACCAGCAGCTGTAAGACAACTTGGTCTTGATGGAAGAAAGGAGCTTTTAGAACTAAGAACCATTCGTCAGGATGTTGTACAATTAAAGGGTGCAACAGTGGAATTTGCAATATCAGCGGCCAGTAATCCTAGAAAACAGTACAGTATCAACAGCGCCTTTACTGCTGACCAGCTTAATTTAGCAGAGCAATCGTGTCCTTTAGAATGCCTTCAAAGAAAGTATAAACACCTTAGGGGAATTCCCCTTAAGTCATATACAAAAATTCAACCCATGGTTTTAATTGGGTCTGACCATCAGCACCTAATTACACCAATTAAGTCAGTGCGCCAGGGACCCCCAGGAGGACCAGTTGCTGTATGTACTCAGTTGGGCTGGACATTACAAGGCCCAGCTGAATTCCTTCAGCAGCCTTATGGTAAGGTTTCATGTTTGCACAGTTCAATTCAGCAGCCTATTCATGACCTCCATCATCATGTAGAGAGGCTGTGGCAACTAGACACCCTTCCATTCCGTCAAGAGAAAGATGTGACCAGGTCTAAACAAGACAAAGAAGCTATGGAAATACTTGAAACTAAAACCACCCGTGTTAAAGTTAATGGAGTACAGAGGTATGCCACACCTTTGCTATGGAGGAAAACCATTCCCTTCCTTCATGCATCACCATCAGCAGTAATGAGCCTTTTGAGAAGTACTGAACGACGGATAACAACAGTTCCTGAGAGAGCCAGTGAATATAATAATGAAGTTAACAAACTTTTGGACGCTGGATATGTTGTGAAGATTACCAGCACAGAGGCAAGTGAATCTACCAATTCTTGGTATATACCTCACCATCTGGTTCACCACAATAACAAAGCCAGACTGGTGTTTAATTGTTCATTTGTCTACCAGAATAAATCACTCAACAATAGTCTGCTCCCAGGTCCATCTCTGAGCCCATCACTTCTTGGAGTTCTTCTGAGGTTCCGAGAATACCCAGTAGCTGTCAGTGGAGACATTCGTGCCATGTTTCATCAGATTAGACTACTTCCCGAAGATCAGCCAGTATTACGGTTCCTCTGGAGAGACCTGGATGTAAGTCGCTCTCCAGACACATATGAGTGGCGCGTCTTACCTTTCGGCACAACCTGTAGCCCATACTGTGCAATTTTTGCTCTGCAGAAGCACGTCAGGGAGCATGCGAAAGGGAATGAAGCAGTCGTGGACTCTGTACATAAGGCATTCTATGTTGATAACTGCCTCCAGTCATTTCAGTCTACTCTCCAAGCTAAGCAGTTTATTGAGCAGTGTCGGGTGCTGTTGGCAGAAGGAGGGTTTGATATCAGGCAGTGGGCCAGTAACATACCAGATGTGATCACTCACTTGCCCCGAGACACAAGGTCAGAATCATGTGAGCTCTGGCTTACCTTCAACAACATATACCCCAAAGAATCAACTTTAGGATTACGTTGGGATTGTTCCTCAGACATACTGGGATACAAATTCAAATCTATTCCTTATGATCAGCCCACCATGAGGAATATTTACAGGGTTCTCGCAAGTCAATATGACCCAATAGGATATATCATTCCCTTCATCACTCGAGCTAAAATCTTGGTTCAGGCCCTTTGGAAAAAGGAACGAGATTGGGATGAACCTATTGCCAATGACCTTCTCCAAGCATGGAATGAATGGGAGAATGAATTGCTGCACATACCCAAGATTGTTCTCCCACGCTGTTATACTTCGGGCATGAACTTAGCCAAAGCTGTAGTGGGCTTGCATGTGTTCTGTGATGCTTCCCAGCAAGCATATGGCTGTGTTTCCTACCTCTTGGTAGAAGATGCTCGAGGTAACGTACAGGTGTCCTTTTTAATGGCAAGATCACGGGTAGCACCTAAGAAACAGCTGTCAGTGCCACGTTTGGAGCTCTGTGCTGCATTAACGGGTGCACAGCTTGTAAAGCTGCTGCATACAGAACTCTCAGTTCCTATTAGAAATACATTTCTATGGACTGACTCCACCACAGTATTGAACTGGATTAACTCTGAGTCCTGCCACTACAAAGTGTTTGTGGGAACACGTATTGCAGAGATTCAGGAACTCACCAATTCTGCAGAATGGCGATATGTTGAATCCGCAGAGAATCCTGCTGATGACATTACTAGAGGGAAGACCTTGTTGTCATTAACTCAAAAGGGCAGGTGGAATCAGGGTCCTTCTTTTCTTCTTCTGTCATCAGATAATTGGCCAGAGATCCCTAAGCCCATAGATGCTGAATCGGAGGAAATGAAAAAATCCTTGTTCTGTGGTTTGACCTCCGTAGCTGATACAACATTACCTGATCTTTCTCTGTTTACAAAATGGGAAGATCTGATTCAAGCCACTCATTTAGTTGTAAATGGGGCGGCTGCAGTGTCCCTATCTGCAAGTGAACGAATTAAAGTTGAAGTTGCTGTTTTACAGAGAGCCCAACGGGACAGTTTTCCTACCTTAATTCTGGTCTGCCACATCCTTCTTATCGAGGATTAGGATTTGGTGCCACAGACACACACCAGTTTGACGCACACACTGTTTAACAAGTGGTCTTTCGAGCCGGATATTACTTGTGTGTACCAGCATCCATGGCAGCATCCAGAAAGACAGGGGAGGAGCCACTGACACGTAATCCCCGTCCAAGCCGGACCCGCCGCATCCCAGGACATCTGGAGGACTATGTACTCAGTTACAATCCCAGGAATGATTATGAAACAGCTGAATTTAGGGAATCAGAGAATACTCAATGGCAATACATGCAGGAACGATGGAAGGATCTTCGTCTGCAGATGGAAGAACTTCAGGACATGATGGATTCTGCAGCAATCTCTTCTGCCAGGACATTATCTCCAAAAGGACAATCCATCAACCAACAAGCAGGGACCTTTCCACCTATGAAGTGCCCACAACCACAATCTCGCATTCAGCGTAGCTCCAGCATGCCTTTGCTTGAACCTAGAAGTCCTCATATACAGCTCGCTACCCCTCACCATGAATCAGCTGAAGAGTTATTACAATGCTTCTCAAACATGCACACCCCTCGCAAACAAGTTTCTACAAGTGGTCATCACCAGACCCTCTGGGAACCATTTCTTCACCAGCCAAAATTTGAGTCTTACTGTATTCCTCCTTCAGCCCCAAGGCAATGGCAACAATTACAGCAACCTGTATACTCTATACCTCATCTAGAACAGTCTTATGTGCCTCTGTCCTCCACGCAGTATCCACAACAGGTATCTGAGCCTCCACAAGGACAAGTTAAGGCATTTAATCAGCCTGTACTGGATCCTAATTTACAAAGCTTAATGCAAATGGCTATTGTGTCATCATTTGGCATTCCAAAACCCAATCTCCCTACATTCAGCTCAGGTAAAGAAACTGACTTTATCTTATTGAAAAAAGGACTAGACAGCCTTCTGGAACCTCATCCTCATCTTACAGAAGACTATAAATATCAGGTATTGCTTGATCACCTTAAGTTCCCCTCTGCACTGCTGGTTGCTAAGAGATATCACTTGTTAAACAGTGTGTGCGTCAAACTGGTGTGTGTCTGTGGCACCAAATCCTAATCCTCGATAAGAAGGATGTGGCAGACCAGAATTAAGGTAGGAAGATCTCAATTAATTGCTGAACGATGCAAAGGAAAGAATAGTTGCAATGGCTTTGTAGAACTTAACGTTTATTTGAAGACAAATATTTATGTGTGGTTTCTGAAACAGAACAAATACAATAACATAAAATAACTCACAAAATAAAGGCTCAGAGAACGCTAAACAGGTGATGCCCAAAAGGGTCAGTAGATGGCAGCAGAAATTAACACAGCGCTATGACGTGCTTTCATTGACAAAAGGTACTAAATAAAACTTACGAAATACTTTAGCGCTGTACAGACTCAGACAAATCAGTACTTAAGCAACTATTACCAAGTCTGTTTTCTTGAAGCTCTTAAATATAACAAAGAAGCAACATTTCTGAATGTACTTATTCAATCCTGAACGTTAAACTGAACACACCTTGACACAAAGGGCTGTCTGAACTTGTCAGCAAAACAACGCTACGAGCTTTACCATTACTTGCAGAAATGTATGTCTATTAAAATAAACAGCAAAGCGTGACTTACATCAAACAGACGCACACAAAGTCAACAAACAATGGAATAAATGCGAGTGCGTGCAGACTCCCGAAAGTACAGCGCCTTCCGCGTACCAGACACAGAAAACAACACGTGCGCACGCTCACGCATACATAACCTGTGAGCGTGATGACGCAGCAAACAGTGTGTTCTGACTTTTGTACAGATGTAGCAACACTGTATTGATTACACTTGCCAGTGCATGTCACCCCCAAGTCTGACTTGGGTTTTACCATATTTAAATAGAATTTCGAGTCAGAGTCACACTCTCGATTAAGACCAAGAAGGTTAAAAAATCAGTTCTTTGGGAAAAGAATTTGAAAATGCTCACAACACCTGACTCAATAAGCTGGTGGATGATTCCTGTAATCAAGTGATTCTAGGTGAAATGGATTTTCTGTGAAAAAGTATTTACCTCTTCAAGCCTTTTGCATAATTGTATATTTTTTATGGTGAACATTATGTGCCCATCAATCAAAACCTAACAGTACATTAAAAAGGACCATGCATGAACAGATAACTCAATAACTGGCCTTGTTACCTTTATTATTGTTATTCATTAGTGTCTCACAGCACTGAGAGGGGATTTTGGTTGTGTGTTCCTGGCTGAATTTCTTAATTTCATTGACATTTTTGAGTTATTGAGCATGAATTGTATGTTTCAGGTCCTATCACAACATCTTAACATATTCATACATCTGGCTGTAATTATTTCTTCATTTTGGTTTCATGTAATGATTATGTTTTCATATTTGCATGTTTCATTACTGTGCATATCAAACAAATGAAAAAAGTGTCTGATTTAAAAATATGCATTGTGAAAATATGAACTAAAGTAGACATTCAGACAAAGAGAAAATATTTTTTATTGTACATAATATGGACTGATATGGTATGAATATGTCTGATGCTCTTTTCTGGTTGTGTTGCAAAGGCTCAAAAATCATCTTTCTTGACCTCTGACATAATAGAAAACATGAACAATTAAATAAAGTAAAAGAAATCCAGAAAAAAAAATCATTTTGTGCTGAACCTGAAGTTCATAACATCTCAGCAATCAAAAGATAGTTTGTAATCATTTGAAAAATGTATTTATGCATTTTAATTTGTTTTCTAACCTGGCTTAAAATAAACAGAAATGGCCTTGGCTCACTTCCCTGAATTGTTTTATCTGTTAGTGTTATGTTTTTGTCAATGCATACAACTATTCAAGCTAATCAGTCAAACTTCAAAGAAAAAATACTAATAAAATTATATGTGCTTCTGTAGCATGGCAGTGTAGTGGCTCATGTTGTCACTTTATGGATCTAACAGCATGGGTTAATTTCTAGTGCTTAGTTGTTGTCTGAGAAGAGTCTGCGTTTTACCCCTGAGCTTGTTTGTGGTTTCACGTTCCCAAACACATGCAGGTTAGGCTCATTGGTGTTTCCAAAAGAAGCATGAGGGTATCCTATATAGGACTGGTGCTATGTCCAGGGCTGCTCATGTCTTGTACCCAATGTTGCTGAAATAGACACAGATCCTCAGTGGTGCTGAATTGGATTAACCAGGTTTGATATGACGTGATACACGATAGATAAATGATCATGCAAAAGATTGGCACACAGAGTTATGAACTATAATTTGTGGTGCTACTTTAAACATATACTGTATGTACCATTAATTATATTATTAATTATGGCCATGATTGATAATTACAGACACTCCTCACTTAGCAACTGAGTTCTGTTCCTATGACTAGGTTGTTAAGCGAATTGGTTGATAAACAAGGAGTTGCTAGCAGACCCTGTGCGTTGTGCCCCTCCATTCTGGGTGATTTTTTTCAAGCAAACAGAAAGGTCATGAGTGCAGCAGTGGCAGCAGCAGAAGAAAAATCAGCGTGGTATGACTCATCTGTGCACACTGAAGATTTTTCTGCAGCAGGATGAGTTGAGACATATCATGGCAGACTCATCCAATGAAGATTTTCTTCTTTCTTATTTTCATAATCACAACCTCATTGTAGCCAAAGGAGGGCCTCTGCACCTCTTGTGACAGAAAAGCACAGCTGATTCGGCAGAATAGATCACATGACACAGCATGCCAAACTCTGAACGTGCGTATGCGTGAACTTCATACTTGTGTCTCAGTGAATACTGACCGACTGCAGAAACGAGACTGAGACTGAGAAAGGGTGATGTGAGATGAGCTGCTTGACACTGAGATACCATGCTGTGATTT
This sequence comes from Polypterus bichir lapradei, assembly GCA_026402145.1. Taxonomy (NCBI): domain Eukaryota; kingdom Metazoa; phylum Chordata; class Cladistia; order Polypteriformes; family Polypteridae; genus Polypterus; species Polypterus bichir. The sequence goes on along the minus strand of JANRMT010062809.1, from coordinate 1,638,050 downwards.
ACACGACCAAAATTCTCGTATAGCGTACGATACCGACTGGCTGGAGAGCTGGTCATAAGTCTGCACAGTCGTTAAGCAGGTAGCTTATTAAGTGAGGAGTAACTGTAATTTGAAAATGACTTTGACACAAAGTTTTTTGGATAACTATGGTATAAAACTGGGAGCATATAAAAGAAGCCTCCACCATGATTTCAGATTTTATAACATACTAGCAAAATACCCGCGCTTCGCAGCGGTGAAGTACTGCCTTAAAATTTTTATTAAGAAGAAAATTTAACCTTTTTAAACTGAGGGAAAATATGCCAATAATTATTTGTTAAGGATCTCTTTGTATACCATGTTGTCAGTTCAGCCCTCCGGTTGTAACATGACCAAGCTGTGCGCTGAGCTTACTCTTGAGCATGTAACTTACAGTTGGCCATGTGAACAGTAATCTTGTCTCAAATCTCACAGCTTGGATTGCTGCTGTCATAATCGGTTTGAGTTTCATGGTTTGTTTCAATTACGATAGTATTTGCAGGATTTGTTGTGTTGAAGTGACATTCGGCATCTGTCAAGCATTGTAAGCACACAACCGGTTTCATCGATAAAATCACATCCAGCTTTTGAGAGTTTAAACACTCATAAACATCAAAGTGTCCACTACTGAAATCGTCACCTGTGAATCTAAGATGTTTAAGAGGCATTGGCGGTTGTCGAAAGGTGTAAAATATTTGGCCATTTCGGTACACTTGAAAGCGACAACCGAACAATTCAGCGGCAGCCATCAACTCACATGCAGAACCATAGGTGAAGGGCTTAAGCATTTCACTCTTATAGTGCTCCTGTGTAGTATAATTATCTCCTGTACCGTCATCAGTCCACACCTTGAACCTGTCCCAGTCATTCAATACATAAGACACAATGTTCCTCCGGATATCAAGAGTGAGCCTGATATGGCCGTGCAATATGTAACAAAGAGAATGGAAAAGGTAGGTGCCATCTCCGGGCATGGAAACCACTTATTAAGTGACAGTTCTTTGATCGATGGTGATTACCTCGATAGACATGGTAATGGGGGTTGGAATGATAAAGTAAATGGGTACCTGAGCAATGTAAAGTAAGTCTAAAATACCTATACAATAACTATAATTGTAATAAACAAACAATAAAACAGCAGAGAAGCCGTGGATTAAACAAAAAGGCTGTAGTTATCAGTAGGGAGACGTGAATCCTGTGGCGAAGCAAAGGAAGGGAATGTAGAGACCGGAGCGACGGACGGTCTTATATAGGCAGGCAGCCAACAACGTGGGAGGCGTTGGGATGGGGGACCCAACGCCACCTCACACAGTGACTGAGCTGCAGGCTATGGACGTATATATGTACGTAAGTAGGATTCAGTTAGTGTTGGGAACCCATGTACCAAATTTCTTGAAGATGGGCCCATAAGCAACAAAGACTGTTGAAAAGTTCAATATGGTGGCCGACAGTGGCATCATACCACTGAAATAAGTACGAACATTGGTTTCGGTTAGTGCAGGGAAGCCGCATATAAAATTTCGAGAAGATCGGGCCATAAATAAGAAAGTTCAACATGGCGGACGTTGTTGACCATTATGACCATTACGCGTAGAATTTCGAAATGAAACCTGCTTAACTTTTGTAAGTAAGCTTTAAGGAATGAGCCTGCCAAATTTCAGCCTTCTACCTACACGGGAAGTTGGAGAATTAGTGACGTTGGAAAGTTCAATATGGCGCCTGACAGTGGTGTCATACCACCGAAATAAGTACGTACATTGGTTTCGGTTAGCTCAGGGAAGCCACCTACCAAATTTCGTGAAAATGGGGCCGTAAATAAGAAAGTTCAACATGGCGGACGTTGTTGACCGTTATGACCATTACTCTTAGAATTTCTAAATGAAACCTGCTAAACTTTTGTAAGTAAGCTGTAAGGAATGAGCCTGCCAAATTTCAGCCTTCTACCTGCACGGGAAGTTTGAGAATTAGTGACGTTGGAAAGTTCAATATGGCGGCCAACAGTGGTGTCATAACAAGGAAATAAGTACGTACATCGGTTTCCGTTAAAATTTTAATATGGCGGCCGACAGTGGCATCATACCATCGAAATAAGTACCAAATTTCAGCCTTCTACCTACACGGGAAGTTGGAGAATTAGTGACATTGGAAAGTTCAATATGGCAGCTGACAGTGGCGTCATACCACCGAAATAAGTATGTACATTGGTTTCGGTTAGCGCAGGGAAGCCGCCTACCAAATTTCGTGAAGATGGGGCCATGAATAAGAAAGTTCAATATGGCCGACATCGTTGACCGTTATGACCATTACGCGTAGAATTTCGAAATGAAACCTGCTTAACTTTTGTAATTAAGCTGTAAGGAATGGGCCTGCCAAATTTCAGCCTTCTACCTACACGGGAAGTTGGAGAATTTGTGACGTTTGGAAAATTCAATATGGCGGCCGGCAGTGGCGTCATACCACTGAAATAAGTACGTACATTGGTTTTGGTTAGCGCAGGGAAGCCACCTACCAAATTTCGTGAAGACGGGGTCATTCTTCTACCTACACGGGAAGTTGGAAAATTGGTGACGTTGGAAAGTTCAATATGGCGGCCGACAGTGGCGTCATACCATCGAAATAAGTAAGTACATCGGTTTCGGTTAGCGCAGGGAAGCCGCCTACCAAATTTCGTGAAGATGGGGCCATAAATAAGAAAGTTCAACATGGCGGACATTGTCGACCGTTATCGACCGTTATGACCGTAACGTGTAGAATTTCGAAATGAAACCTGCTTAACTTTTGTAAGTAAGCTGTAAGGAATGAGCCTGCCAAATTTCAGCCTTCTACCTACACGGGAAGTTGGAGAATTAGTGATGAGTGAGTGAGTGAGTGAGTGAGTGAGTGAGTGAGTGAGTGAGTGAGTGAGTGAGGGCTTTGCCTTTTATTAGTATAGATGGAATGCATGTTGTCTGGTGTAATTGCATTGGATTCCTAAAGTGCACAGACCTCTTCATTTTCTGTACATTTTATTGTATTGTAAATTTGCCATTTTGCCTATAAATCTATGCTGATTAACTCATAATGATGATGTGATGTGTTTTCAGAATGGTTTGCTAATTTATTAAAAATCAGACCCTTCTCTGTGGCACTCCATATTGTGGTAATCCCATTTGCTTTAAGATGTATCTAGAACTTAACTGGAGTTCACCACAAATTAAAATGATTGAAAGAAACTTTTTGTAGACCTCTGCAATCAAATTGTGTTAAGGCACAGATCAAGGCAATGGTGTAGAATGATTCCTAAGTGTTTGACTGTCCCCAGGAACACAGTGATTCAAATTTTGAACCCATAGGCAAGAAGAGCCTTGGTCATGGGGGTGACTAAGAACCAAATGGTCAATCTATCAGAACTTCAGATATCCTTTGCTGAGACTGTAGAACCCTTAGAAAGGGTGACCATCTCAGTAGCACTCTGTCATTTGGGCATCGGTAGAAGAGTGGCTAGACTGTAACCACACTTGAGTAAAAGGCATATGACAGCTTATAGGACTCTGAGAGCATTAAGAAAAATATTCTCTGGTCTGGTGAGACAGCAGTTAAACTCTTTGGTCCGAACTCCAAACATTATGTTTGGCAAAGACCAAGTACTTGACTCGTACCATCTGCTATGTGAAGCAGGATGATTATAGTGTCATGCTGAGGGGGTGCTTCTTAGCAGCAAGGACAGGGAAATTAGAATTGAGAGAAGGAAAAATGCAGCTAAATACAGAGAGGTCCTTGAAGAAAACCTGCTTCAGAGTGAAAGCAACCTCAGACTGTCGTAGCAGTTCTTCTTTCAGCATGACAATGACCTGAAGCGTACAGCATACAGATAAGTCTACCACTTTCTTTGACTGGACTAGCCAAAGCACAGACTTAAACCCTCATAGAACATTTATGGGGAGACCAGAAGATGGCAGTTTAAAGATACTTCCTGTCCTACCTAATAGAGCTTGAGAGGATCTGCTGGGATGAAAGGAATAAAATGGCCAAATTCAGGCATGCAGAGCTTGTAGAGAAAAGCTAAGAAGAAGCCCCAAGCTACCAAAGGGGTGTCTACAAATTACTTAATTAAGGGTCTGCATAATTATCTAAATGACAGATTTCAGTTTTTAATTTTTAATAAATTTGAAAACTGTTCTGAAAACATTTCACTTTGTCGTTATGGGTAATTGAGTGAAGGCTGATGAACAAAAATAGCAATTTATCCATTTAAAATTAAATGCACAACACAATAATGTGTAAAGAAAATGAAGGGACCTGAATACTTCTTGAATCCATTGTATGAGGGGTAGTCAAGCTAAAGTTATAAAATGGGATTTATTAGAAAATGGAATGAACCTTAACAAAACTGGTAATGTAATTTTTCAATGTAGGCTCCACACTACTCAATGCACTTGCGCCACCTGTCTGGAAGTGCCTGGATGCCAGCAGAATAAAAGGTTTTGTCTTGTCCTTGCGACCACTCATGCACCAGAGTTATTGTCGAGCACTGCATGTCATTAGTGCAAGTTACTGTGACTTGTTGGAGACCAATGTGAAGCCTGCTATTCAATCCGCAGGGACTGCTGTCTCAAGGAGTCCTTTTGCTGCAAGACAATGCCCACCCACACACTGCTAAGAACAACAAGGCTCGGTGCACAAGTGTTTGCGAGGACAAGACATTATGAGTTTTGTTAAGGTTCATTCCATTTTGTAATAAATGCCATTTTCTACCTTTAGCTTGACTCCCCCTTGTATATCATTGTTAGGAACAATTTGTCATAAGAAAAAATGATGATGAATCCTTATATGTTTTTTAATTTGTGCTTAATTTAGTGCCATGGATTTAAAATAAATAAGCCCCATTTTCTGTAAAAGTGATCTGTTCACTTTATCCTTAACGAGTGATAAGAAGAGAGTAAAATGCATTTTCTTTCCATGTCAAGTTCAATAAGAGAAATAAAACTGTTAATATTCTTAAAATTTGAGCAACTCACATAATACAGAAAATACAGTTTTCATCTATGCTTATATCCTTATATATAATTTGATACTATCTGTATGTATGGTGTTCGCGTTAATAGCCCGTATGTATGGTGTTCGCGTCAATACCCCGTACTGTATGTATGGTATTTGCATCAATACCCCGTATGTATGGTGTTTGCGTCAATACTTTAATTCAATACAAGTTAGAACCATGCAATGGGACTCTGCCTCTGTAGTTTGAACATAACGTCGCAAACGCGGACACTGTATTGCATGATTGGCTAAGAATGTTCGAATGCTTTAATGATGCCGCTGGACGGCCGAGAATACTAAGTCGGTGTTGGTTCGAGCAGGTAACAGTAAGTTCGGTTGGTTTTTAGAACGTTGGTCTGGTGGGGCGTACTTTCCAGGACTAACATCGTCGACTAACTTAAACCCTTCGACAGCTCCGGAACTATAAGTAATTTAGAACGTATCGCCATTTGCTTGGTACGTCGAAATCTATCTTTGAGCAGTTCAGTTTTGGCATCCATCCTTCTGACATCTATTGGCAAACTGAGTAATGATGGCTGCGTATTAACAACGGTCATTGTTTAAACTTTAGCCGATCTCAGATCTAAAATGACCATGCCAACATAATTATTATTCCGACTTTGATTAGAGTCGTAAAATACGGTTTGTTTTGAAAATTTGTTTGCCGGAAAAAATCAAATGAGGTGCGCCGAAGAGCTGAGTTCACGTCTAGCAGCCCTATTTAAACAGGAAGCTCTTCATTACATCGGCCGAAAATGTCTATTTTAAGCTGAATCAGTGCCATGATAACAAAATCATTTCAAGGACTTAAAAAAACAAATAATTCTTTGCAGAGAAAGGATGGATTTCACAAACGTAGAATTTGTAGCCCGATTTGATCGGGCTCCCAGTCGCTAGTATATATATATATATATATATATATGTATATATATATTGTCACACACGTGCGACTAGGAGGGAGCTGAGTGGTCCAAGTGGAGGTAATTACCCGCCAGGCCAGGGGGTTGTGGGGTCCACTAAACCTACCTCTGTTATCTCTGCAGGCCAAATATGGGAAAATCTGCCTGATTCAACATCACTTCCTGTTCCATTGCCCAAACTGATGTCACTTCCGGTTCCAGCACCCAGAATTACATAATTTGCAGTTCTGGCCAAATTACATCACTTCTGCTTTTCAACTTATAAATCTGCCATCTTTTCTTAACCAATCAGTTCAGTTTGGAACTCAATAAGAGCACATCTCATCCTATTTCTATACCCTTTTGCATCCTGGGACAATATATGGGTGGCTGCCCCAAACATTTTTCCTGTGTTGAGACTGATTCTTTCACAATGGGAAGACACTGAGCTTTTCATCTTTTCCATGACACTGAGCTTGTGAATTGTACCCAGGAGAGGAGCATCTTGTCTTAAGGAGTGATGGATAACATGCAAACTCAACATATTTAAAGAAAAACGACTGATAAGCTTGTCAGTGCCTGCTTCTAACCATCTTGATGACCGTCACATACTGTACACTCCTTTCAAATGACTGAAGAAAAACGTGTCCATTACTATAGATTTCAGTTTAATTGGGATGACTCTGAAATAGCAAAAAGGGACTACTGTAATCATAATGTACATTTCTGAGCCTTGAGTGTAAATCCACTGGTTTATCTTGTTAAGCACTTTTATTTCAGCTTTACATAATTTGTGTAGAAAGGATTAAATGAAAATGTTTAACTAATGCCATTATTAATTAAGAAAAAACAAAACAACCATCTACTATATGTTTGCAATTAATTTAGTTTGTATGTGGACTGTTTGCCCTATGCCCGAGAAAAACACACACACAAAAATAATTATAGAGGTAGAAGATGTAATGAATCCATATTTTGAATTTTGTGCATGATTTGATTTTGCTTTGAGTACTTACAAGTTATTAAGATGGCCCTGTGAGCAAAGAGGCAGATGGCAATAAATTAATGGCATAGTTGTAGCGCCTGTGTGCTGAAGGTTATGAGTTGATATTGCTTTTTAATCATTTGGTTGTTAGGTTAAATCTGTTAAAGGTAAAGAACCTCAGTTTAAATCATTGAGGGAATTCATTTTAAAAACGTTATGTAAAATTATCTGTTTGCATGTTTAAATGTATCCACCTCACTACAAAAGCAATTGATGGCACAGAATTTGATTTAGTGTTGAGTGGTATGCACATTAAGACATGGTATTGAATGTTCATCTCATTGGTTTCATGCCCGTTCACAATAGCTCCTTGAAGTCACTTTTAATTAGGGAAATGATGCAATGTGCACAAGAATGACCCAGAATTTTCTTTTCTTTTGATTTACTTGTTTTACCGGTTCTGCAAAGAGTTGTCAAAATGTGTTTTATCTTGCACTTTTTTATATATAGAGAAGCTTAGCTGCAATTCTTGACTGGCAGATTTAGATTTGTCAATGGAAATGTCAAAGACCATTAGACTAAAGAAAAGAATAGGACAAAAGTGGGCCTAAGAACATACAGTAGTTGAAAGCAACTAATGCCATATCAAGGTGGTGTTGGTGTTGGAACAGCTGTCTTTAAATAGCCCTCAGATAACCTCAACCCCCAGTGATGACAGCAACCAAAAACATTTGGTTGCTGTTTCCCGAATGTTGGTTCTTTTTTTCTGGCCTTGCCTTTATGTTCTTCTTTATTATTTCATTGATAAATTCTTTAATTATGAAAGGAAATTTTTCTTTTGCTTATAATGGGACCAGAGGTTTTATAGTTTTCCTCCTCTCCTTTTGGTAAATATTTTATTATTTTCTACTTTAAAAGCCTTTGCCAGCTTTTTTGGGCCTGTGCAGGCTGAAAACTTGCTTCTGGAGTGTGCAGCTAGGACCCCAGGAGTGTTGCCTAATTCAGATGTGCAAGAAGAGCGGAATTGGCATTTAAGACCTGTATTTTCTTTTTGTGATTTTGGATGAGCGCGATGTGCAGATCATAAAGAAACTCGACAACTACTTATACTGACAATTGCATGTTTTTGAGGATATATTTTAAAATATTTTAAACTCAGAGTACGATGTTTTATTCATCTTTCTTGTCTGTTATTAGTATTGTGTTGCTGTCACTATTTTAAATGGTGACATAGAAGTATGAATTTCATTGAACTATATATACATAATAATTAAATTGAACTTACATTCATCTCATGCCTGGTTCCTTTCTGCAAGGTGTTTGTATGTTTCAATTGTGTCTGCAGGATTTTTCTTCTCGGTACTCCAGTTTTCCTCACACATTCCCAAAGTTGTACAGATTACTGTACTTGACAATTCCACTTGCACTCAGTTTAGGATTTTTCCTGCTTTATGTCTAACACTACCAAGATAAACTCTTGCTACCCATGACTGGATTAATAATTTGAAGAATCCAACGTTAAATTTCAGCTCTCATGATGACACTGCTATTTATATAGCTTTAATTTAAATACTTTATATTTTCGAGGCAAAACCCTTTAAAACCCAACAAAGTGGTTGCACAATCTGGCTTACCCAAGCTTGAATGATTTAAAATAAATCGAGAGACATTATTTAATGGAGACCGGTTACTTGCTCATATAAACGATTGCTTTAAATCCAGCTTTTCTTGTAGCGGTCAAGCTAAAAAACTTCAAATAACAAATAAAAAGGAAATCTTTTTGTTATTCAATTCATCAGAATTGAATTCTTCAATTCATCCAACCATTCCCTAAGAGATGTTTTGCCTTGTTTATATCTTTCTGTGGTACATTGGCTCTTCTCTAAATAAGGTTTCAGAGGACAGACTACCTCATATAGACCAGTGCTGCTTGGTGATTTCACTCTGTCCCATCAGTGAGATTTAATACCCTAGTTTTGCAAGGCAATATGCGCTTCCCAGAAAATGAGGATGTCCCCTTAAAGGCAGGGCTGAAAGAATACAGATGACTACCAATGTCAATTGTATAAAGTGGCAACTTCTGATACAGTAGATAGATAGATAGATAGATAGATAGATAGATAGATAGATAGATAGATAGATAGATAGATAGATAGATAGATAGATACTTTATTAATCCCCAAAGGGAAATTCACATACTACAGCAGCAGCATAGATAAACAAAAATATATATTAAATTAAAGAGTGATAAAAATACAGGTATAACAGACAGTAACTTTGTATAATGTTAACGTTTACTCCCCCCGGGTGGAATTGAAGAGTTGCATAGTGTGGGGGAGGAACGATCTCCTCAGTCTGTCAGTGGAGCAGGACAGTGACAGCAGTCTATCACTGAAGCTGCTCCTCTGTCTGAAGATGATACTGTTCAGTGGATGCAGTGGATTCTCCATGATTGACAGGAGCCTGCTCAGTGCCTGTTGTTCTGCCACAGATATCAAACTGTCCAGCTCCATGCCTACAATAGAGCCTGCTTTCCTCACCAATTTGTCCAGGCGTGAGGCGTCCCTCTTCTTTATGCTGCCTCCCCAGCACACCACCGCGTAGAAGAGGGTGCTCGCCACAACCATCTGATAGAACATCTGCAGCATCTTATTGTAAACAAGCTCTTCATTGTCCATCTTTCTTTGTTTGCAATTTGTGCAAACTACTATACACCCAAATTAAGAAAGAGGCATTTAAAGGCTTAGGTCAAAGGGTGCAGGTGACATTAACAAAATTATGAAGTGGAAGAAAAAATCTGTTAAAGAATGATTTTTTAGGACTCAGTAGAAATGGAAAGGCCAAAGCTGTGAAATGTGCTCCTCAGATCTCAGACCAGCAATTAATATTAGACAATAATTAAACACATAAGTGCTGTTAAGAAATAAACAAATGATAAAGGAAAGAAGATAATAAGAATTTGATTACAGCAAAAAAGTAATTAAAAAGTAATTATCTAAATAAATAAAACTATCTAAAGTTTTAAAACCTCTAAGATAATAAATAAAGCTAATTTACCTAAAGGTTACTCTTAATTAGCAAAACCTACAACATTCAAAAGCAAAATCCTTTAGGAAGAATGGAGGTGGAAGCTATTGAAATTTAAACCTGATATTTAATCATTTGCAGTATTCTTAATTCTACAACAGAAGAATCACCAAGCCAAAGCAGCAATGCTGTAACAGTCACTGAACAACATTTTTGAAATTTTTTGGTGATTATGATAGACAGCTTCAAGCTGAACACAAATATAATTTCAGATTGCTGTTTCGTTCAGGAATTTAAAGAAACCCAATATTAACTTTTATTGAATTTAGTGTGTTTAGTCACTTAATGATGCTGACACATTATATTAGTTCAGCTGAGCCAAATATGTTTTGCTGCTACGAATGTTCATTTGTATTTGGCATCCGATGCTTTTCATTTTAGTTTCGGCCAGCACTGATGATTTCCATTTCTCCAGCTTTTCCATCCTGGTGAAAATTTTCACCATGTCTGTCATTGATTGTAACATGATTAGTAGGGCAGATTTTGACATGTGAATGCAGAAAATCTTTAGAGCAGTGAAAATGAAACTTTAGCATGTTGCCAACCAGGTGAACATAGTTTGGTGCTCTGTAGTTGCCAAGAATATTTTCAACAGCTTCCTTGAATGTCTTCCATCTGATTTCCTCCAGCCTGGTTAGCAGGATTTTGAACTGCTTGTCATTGATTGCATGTCTGATTTGTGGACCAAAAAAATGCCTTTCTTAATTTTCGTATCAGTTATTAATGGAAACACTTGTCTCAAATATCGAAATCCTTCGCATTCCTTGTTGATCGGTTTCACAAAAATTTTTCATTAGTCCAAGTTTTATGTGAAAAAATGGTAAAAATAAACTTTTTCTGAATCAACAAGTTGTTTATGTGACACACATTTCTGGCCTGAACTAAATGCTTATAGAGCGGTCAATTCTATTTAATACAGTATAATTAGCTGTGTAAGCCTGTGCTGAAAAAAGCCCCGGCTCCTATAAAACATGGATTCCGGCACTTCAATCAATCAATCGCATTGGTTGTGCATTAGCAGCTAAGCAAGGATATGTTTTTTTGGTGGTTTCGTATTGCCGATGTGCTCACCTTGCTTGTGTATTAGTGGCGGCGGTTTCAGTTTTGCGTCGCTTTCATAGAGCTTCATGCTGTAGCCTCACACCTTCAGGCCGGACAAACAGACACACACACTTCCACGTGTAGACATTTATATATAAGATGAGACTCTTTAGCATGGCTGTCCTATTCACAAATGAAATAACAGTACTTGGTAGATGTGAGCTGCATTCCTTCTTACAGTTGTAGCTGTTGTACTGAAAATGTATACTTATAATATCAGAGGCAATCACAAAAATTGGAGATGGTAATAAAATGGTATGTAAGAGACAAATTTAAAGGCGATTTTTGTAAGAAAACCCATAAAATGCATCGAAAAATGTGGAGGAAGTGAAATGTTTGATTGCCCGGTGTAACCATTAACAAGATTAAACCAGGAAATCTTAATGAACTAAGCATAAAAGTAAACACCTACAAAGTGACTCTTTCATAAATAGGATCAAAGTCAATGCCATAGCTAAGAGGCAAGTCACAAAGAGACACTTTTAGGACCCATAGGTGACCGCAGCTCTAACAGCCGCAGCACCTGAGGGACACAGATGAATCAAAGCCTCCACGCTAAACAGAAATCAGTTGACAAAAATCGGCAAAGGGATCAGAAACATTAACATATAGTTTAAAAAAAGGATGAGTCAGGGATGAGGCCCAAGTGAGACCATGACAATATTGTGTGTAATATACACACATGAATCCTGTTTACAATGTATGTCACTGTAATGCACATAAAAGAGTTACCATTTTATTTATTTTGCAGCATTGAAAAGACCAACTGATGTTATGCTCAGGAAGTTTTCAGTAAGCAATGCCATGCCCACCTTGATAAAAGATAATGAAAGAAACATAACATCTTAGAGAACTTTATTAATAATTGCACCGAGAGAGTAATGCTCACTTTGAGCCATAGCAGCGTATTTGTGTTCATATAAAAAAAAGGAATCTAAAATGTTTTAGCCAATAAAGAAGTACATTTTGAAACAGAGGAAGGAAGAAAGAAAGAAATTACTTAATATCTGAAAAATTAAGACATACAACAATAAAGATGATAGTAATATCAGTGAATGGCATACTTTCAATATGGTTGCTTGCAGTGTATGAATTTGCAGATGAAAAAGATGTCAGATTTCAGTCAGCTTTTTAGAATGAAGAATAAAATTTACAAGGCTCAAAACTTGTCAGGTTAGTATTTTGCTGATTCTACTGATTCAGAGAGTATCCAGCTTGAAGAAAAACATCATTCCCACCTCCTTTAAAAACATGAAAGGTTTTGTGCATTTAAATGTCACTGCAGTGCAGCCCACTGGTTAAGCAAGGAAAATTGACTTGTCAATGAGGACCAAAAGGCTATTTAAAACTTGACAAAATATAGACATGTCTTTATTGTAATAGATGAGTCGACAGGTGCTGAGTCATAATGTTTATCCGGTCTTGTTTATTTTTCAAAAATGCCTTTATGAGAGGCTGTTCAAGGTGTCCTAAGTGTATATAGTATGTATATTGGTCATAGAATTGACTCTCAAAAAAAGCACCTTTATATGATATTCACTAAGTAAAAGCTATTAAAAAGTTGCATTGTATGCAGCTGTCAAATGCATCTGCCAGTATATCAGCCTACAGTAATGTTCAGAGTGACCATATTAGCCTTAAACAGAAAAGCCAATAGAGTCAATATGAGCTCAAGTAGGCAATAATACTTTTAAAAAGATCACATTGACATAGGCAGGGAAATGACAGTGAAGCCCAGAGGAAAGAGAGATCAAGGTAGAACCTTAGCTTTGAGGGACTGCAACGCTGAGCACTGAATGGTTGCTCATGGTTGATTAGTTTAGCCATATAATTGGTAAACATTACAGCATAATGTACTGTCTGAATTAATCAGACACATGGAATAAAAGTTTGAGATTGTTGTCTCTATCTATATTAGCTTTCTTAATCTAGAGCAGGGGTTCTTAAACTTGTCAATCTGAAGATCCAGTTTAGAAAATTGGTATCATACTGGGACCTAAGAAGAGGATCACTATCATGACAGTGGAGTCATAAAGAATCAAATAACAATGTGCTTGGTACAATAAAAATGTTTTTGTTTTATTTCAAGCATATTTCCCATGTAAATAATGCTAAAAGCATGCTAATACAATACCCCATTCATCCAATTTCCAAACCTGCTTAACAATGGATGAGTTTTTGTTCTAATATGCATGATAATTGTAGACTTAAGTGGAGCATTCTTTAATTTTAACTGTTCTGCTGGGATTCAAGACTCTAAACTTTTGAAGAAAAAAGGAATTTTGCATTAATCCAAAACATATCTTAACACATGAAACAATATTCTTCTCTAAAGGGCCATGTGATGGTACAGGGGTTACCAGCTGTGACTGATGGTGCCTGCACCATTCATCATGGTTGAGATGCACTGTGATTCCTTGATGGAATAAGATGTTTGCAGAGTTCTCAGTAATGTAAGGTTTGAGCTGAAAAAAAACATTTGTCCACTCAATATTATTCAATCCACTTAATTTCTTCATGCTATAAGGTTTCTAAACTCTTATGGGACTCCCCCCAATGGGGCAACACGTTGAAGAGTGTCCCAAAGCATGATCGCTGCGTCTGTGGAAGACAGCTTCTCTGTTGCCAGGCAAACACAGGCTCCCAGCGCTGCAGCGGTTCGCCGCAAAAGCAAATCCGAGCCAACCATGATTGCACTATAAGCACCTGTCATCGAGGGGTGATGCAAGGAACATTATGAATGCAGGGAACAGTATTGCTTGGCCACGACCCTGTCTGATTACTGTGCCTGTGAATAGGAGAGTGGTTGATCCCACTACAATAAATAACCATGATGTTCCCGTTTCAAGCTGAATAAAGTTGGTTTTGCTAAAGTACTAAGGCCCATCCTCGTGTTTTGGGGTGCAAGACAGGGACTCACACATCACAATGCATAGAACCATAGACACATGGTATATATTACCAAACAGTGTGGTGAAGAGTAGGACTTTAGGGACCTTCAAATCTCAACGCAATGTTGTTTTGGATGATCCACATGAATAGGATGGACAAGCTTGTTGGGCTGTTTTGGTCAAGGCAGTTACCAGCTCTGGTGAGATGCTAGTCATAGTAGATATTACTAAGAATTTATTTTATAATAGTTCATAGAATTCTTAAAGTTGTATTTCTAAATTATAACATTAAAGGACCAGTCCATTTTCTGAATTCACAATCCAACTTGACTTAATGTTATTTTACACAATCTTGATTAACAAAATGAACAAACTCATTGGAATGAATGGCCTTTTCTAATGTTCTAACCTAATTACTGAGTCAAGTGGACATATACTGGCAGGAACCAATGGTGGATGGAATAGTTACATAAAGGGGATATTAATTGTTGTACCATGCAAGTCCTTTGCATGTCAAATGAAAACTGGAGTAACCTTTTTAAATGAAAAACAGGAAGAATGTGCAAAATCCAGAAAGGCAATGTTGGATTTGAATACAAGTCTATGTAGATATGATGCCGCAACATTAAAAACAGATGTAGATTAGTAACTTAAAAAATGGAGTTTCAGTTTCATAAAGTTCTCTCAAGGTGTATTAATTTAAAATTTAAATTACTAATTATATTTAGGGCGGCACGGTGGCGCAGCAATAGCGCTGCTGCCTCACAGTTAGGAGATTTAGGGTTCGCTTCCCGGGTCCTTCCTGCGTGGAGTTTGCATGTTCTCCCTGTGTCCGCGTGGGTTTCCTCTGGGTGCTCCAGTTTCCTCCCACAATCCAAAGACATTCAGGTTAGGTGCATTGGCAATCCTAAATTGTCCCTAGTGTGTGCTTGGTGTGTGGTTGTGTGTGTGTGTGTGTGTGTGTGTGCCTTGCGCGGGGTTTGTTTCCTGCATTGCTCCCTGTGTTTGCTGGGATTGGCTCCTGCAGACCCCCGTGACCCTGTAGTTAGGATATAGCGGGCTGGATAATGGATGGATGGACTAACTATATTTAGTGCATCAGGATGGAGGTGGACAGAATGAGGTCCAGAGGGAAGATGAACAAGACATGGTTTGGATGTAGTGTAGGATGATATGAAAAGTCTCAGCCTAAAGGTTGCCAAAATTATAGAATAGAGAGAAATCGGAGGACATCAGCTTACCTGGGTGAAATGAGGAAATACTGATGGTAACATGTCCATGCTGGACAGTTAGGAAAGTAAAGATTACAAAGGAAGAAAAAGCCTATCCTTTAAAATCATTTGAGGCGCAGCTGCAGTTCAGTACAAGCAATGCTTTAAGGGTTTAGCTTTATGTTAGTAATTACTGTAAGTTCTTTGTACTCTTATGCTTCTTTGTACTCAGATAAATATCCAGAAATTAATATTCACAGTGGTACATTAATGGAACAGTGAGCACATTAGGTTTTAATAGATGCATGTGACAGATACAAGTAGCTTGTTTACAGTAAACAAACACCTACAGTTTTAAAATTGCAAATAAACATACTATTGTTGGAATCTCAGCAAGTCACAGAAGAAGCACTTCAAGCCTTATTATTTTTTTATCTACTTTGTAGACATTCTACATTGACTAGCTCCTGTACCGACTATTTTTTTTTCCATGATTGACAGGTAAGTAACTGGCTGATGCTTTGCATTTGTGCTCACAAGGAGAGGAGTAAGAAGCTCAACTGACAGCCTCATGATTTTTATGGAATGCTTTTTCACACATAATTCATGTAAGTATACATTTTAAATGAAGGTGAATAAATTAAATGAATAAAGAGAAGACAATTTACATTAGATTATAATTCAAAAAAATAGAATCTGGTTAAAATAGAGGCATTGGCTGAAAGACTGAAGGGACACATTTAAATTAAGAAAATCATTTAAAGAAAGCTAATCATTAATTCTGAATTACAGAATTTTTTTTTCTAAATGGTAAGATAGTGGAATGGTGTGCTGTAATATTGCCATGCCAGTCCTGGAGCCATGGAATAATTCCCAGCCAGTCATTGTGTCTGTAGAGCTGCATGTGTATTTTTCCTTTGTGTATGTCAGCGTCATCCCAGATTCCAATGGTGTGTATCTCCAAACTGCCCCGTATGACTTCTGTGCACTCTAAAACTCAGCATCTCATCTGGACATGATTCCTATCTGGATGGCCCGGAATCACAGTGATCCTGCAATAGAGTGTGGGTAATTTGTGACACAATGATTAGCAGTGCTGCTTCATTGATTTTGGTTTCCAATCCTATGGCTAGTTGGTTTCTGTGTGGGTTTTCCTCTGGTCCACTAGTTTTCCTTCCACATCCCATTAAATATATTCAGGTTAAGATCTACAACAGTGTTACTCAAACTATCACCAAGGCAAATCAAGCATGATTGTTTTTGATTAATTCAATCGGTGACCTGCTATGACCCACATCGTGAACCACTCATGACCTTTCAGCAGAAGGAGGTTGAAGAGAGGCATTAGATGATAGCACCAACCCCTGGCTCGGAGGGTGATTACTGTCAAATAAGTCCTGAGGATCTCTCACACTGTTTCCCAATCGCATATGTGTGACAAGTATA